>VDFB02041176.1:0-52097 GCA_007258455.2 Sequoia sempervirens
TAATTGTTGGAACACAATGATCTATAGAGAGGGGGGTGAATCAATAGATATTAAAAATTTATCTCTTAAAACCTTTTGTGCTGACTACTTTCTTTAACCCTTAATGTGGAGATATTAATCATGTGATACAAAAATATGCACACACAAAAACATCACATAACACTAGATATACATGGAAAAACCCATATGGGAAAAACCACAGTGACTAAGGCTGCTTGAGTCTACTACTCAAATACAATGTCACAATCCAAATCTCTGTTACAATGTGTGACTAAGGCTACTTGAGTCTCCTGCTCAAATCTAGTGTCATAATCCAAATCTCTATTTCAATGTTTTAGGGCTACAACCCAAGGAAGCATCAACTACCTAATTTAGTAGCAACCACTTCAAGGATGCAACAACACCCTGCTTTAGGAGCTACAACCCTAAAGATGCAACAATACCCTAATCTAAGCCAAAACTTAGTACAACATTACAAATTCATACATGCATAAAATTTGGTTCTACACAACCTATTATGCATCATTACATTCAGTACAATGTTTCTTTCACTGCAACATACACTCTGTTGCTAAAACTGCACTCTCAGCAACAGACCCCTACTCTACACTCTATCTACACATAGAACAATCACTGTTCTATCTCACTGCACTACACATTGTCATCACCATGAATGAAAATTCCTAGAGGATGTTCTGTATTACAGTTTAGGACTTCAAAAAATACATTCTTAGTCTGCTCTGTTGCTGTCTCTTTTCCTCTTTTGAACTTAGAACATTTTTTTTCTATCTTCCTATGCTACACACTCTCCCTCTCTTCCACTAATGGACACTCAACAATGCATACTTCTATTTAGCACTCTGTGCATTGGCCAACTTCACACACAAAAAAAATACAACTACTTAGACCAGTAGCATGCTTCTACAAGATGCTACAATATTCATCACTTTGTACCACTACAGGCTATTCCCTCTATACATACACACTTGCTACAACCATCTCACTTTGAAAATATCTGATTGTCTTCTATCTCCACTAACTTGCAATCTCTACCTTGAGATTTTCTCTACCATCCAGATCAACTCACATTAGATTAGGGTTTTTTCTTTCTTGTAAACTTCACCAGCAAGCTACCTATTCATCGAGCTACACATCATCATCATAAAGACATCTAATAAGGTTTATCGGATATCACCATACCTTTGCATTGATCTGCACAACATTTAATTTTGGTGTAGATAATTTTGTAAGAATAACATTTTATCAAACCCTAACATCTAATATGCATTAAATGCTTTCTATTGTCCATTCACTCTGATTCAATCGTGATCTCATTTGCAATCTATTCCACCACCTTATAGAACATATCTTCATTTAATTGGTCACTTGGGTAGTTGGACAAACTAATTCTTTCTCCTATGTTGGTTTTCAGACCACACCCTCATTTACACTTGTCATAGTCATTTCAGATCTCTACATTTGAACTCTAGTCATCAATCAACTCTTTCATGCCTTCATCCTATGATCAACATTCATTGGTGTGTCCTTAAAACCTAACTGTTGGATAATTAGTTGCTTAAACCACTGTCATCAATCTATCATATCATTTTGTCATTGGGACACTTTACCAACTCTCTCTGAAACAAGTAGGTCACACTGATATACTTATAATGTTATCTGATCGAGCCCACAACCTACATGTCATCCATGTCATCAGTACTTAATTTGCAACAATGATGCGAATTAGCACACCAAGCAATTGTTCTTCGCTACCTGTCAGACCTTCATCACAAATAGGTCCCACTAACTTCTCATCTTATCCCTATGTTGAAGAGACATGATTCAAATTCCTGGCAATACACCATTGTCTCACCAATGAAAGAGTCATCATATTGTCGAGGAGACATTCTTTGAAGTCCTACTGACAACCTTAAGTCACACCAATGAAGACACTTGAAGATTTCATCTATCCACCTCATTTCCATGTCACTACATTGTAATCCATAACAAGGATGTGGATTACCGTTTATCTAGTATTATTACAACATGCGTCTGCTTCATCATCTCTGCCATCCACATTATTATGGTTAGGTCCTTCTCACCTTTTGAGTACCTTCATTACTATCAAGTCCCACTACCACATGCCATCCTTTCATCTGCATTATCACTATTTTGCTAAAACTATGAACTTCAAAACCTCTAGTTGGAGGTTGTGAAATTTTGAAAACCCACGAAATTGTTGACAACAATGAGAGCCTTCTTCCTTATCACTTCATTAGCTAAGTCACCAAGTTGGGAGGTTTCAAAACTTGAGAACTTGACATAGGTTAGGAAAACTTGGAATCCCATGACTCCATTCACTCTTGCCGACCATGCACTGTCATGCCAATCTAAAAGGGGATGTATGACATTAAGGCTCTAGGTAGAGGGGCTAGTCACTCTCATGATTGTAAAGACATAAGTTGCAACTAATGCAATAGACAACCATTGATACCGGGTCAACATCAAAATATAATATTTTGAGAATGCCATTCTTGCAACTCTAGGGTTTAATTAGTAAACCCTAATTTTTTTCATGAGAAAAAAAATCATTTTTGGACATGTTATACATCCTTTGGACTTGCATAATACCTTTCTAGAAAGCTCTTGAAAAACCCATCATGAATCTGCCACTCAATTCACCATCAGATCCACTACTCTCTCATCCATCTTTTGTCATCATTCCAACAAACTCCTTTGCCTGATTTTCACTTTTGACATCAATGACAACTATATGTGCTTCTGCATAGGATCAACACACTTCTCCTCTGATCCCCTTTTGACATTAATGACAACATATTCCAACAACTTTCACATGCAACAAGTTGAGAATAGTGGTACACGGGTAGAAAATTTTAATAGATCATACAGTCATGGCTTGCAAACATTTGTAAAATTATTGCATTGCATGAAATGGCATGGGAAGTTGTGGTGTGGCTAAGGGTTGAAACATATATTTTTAAGACTTTAAAGATTCCCTTAGTTGAATGTTTCTAAAGCTCCTCATTAAATCATGACATCTTGGTTTGCACCTTCAACTTTCATGGTGTGAGGACACATTTATTGTGACAAAACTCCTCAAATTCTAAAGATTTCAACCATAGCCATTTTTTTGTATCGTGTGGGAAGGAATTTATAGTTTTTGGAGGTTTATTCCCTATACCCACATCATGTATATCCCACAACTTTGGTGCTCCAAAAAAACATATATTCATTCAAACTTCTCATGGTGGTTTCCATACCATAGCTCACCATTTCTAATTGAAATATTTTAGAGTTTCTAATTAAAATTTATTCCTGTGAGATGAATTTTCTCTAACAATCATTACCTTCCTCCAAACTACCCATACACCTTTTTCACTTTCATGGTCATGAGTAGAAGAGAAAGAGGCATGAGTATTTATAGCTATTATGGTATACTTATCTACATCCATTATTTCTAATGCATGCCTTCAAAACTATGAACTACACATACAAGAGTTGTATAACTGAAACTCAACTCACACATCACTTCATATTTGGCGTAGAAAATATAGAAAAGAGATGTTTCTAATCCTTTATTTCCATGATTTATTAATAGTTATGTATTTTAGTCTATTAATATTTTTTTTCTTTTTAGTGGGAGAAATAACAGAAATTGAGTTGTAAAATCCACAACCCAATTTTCTAAGTAAAGAATTTGGGTTGTCGTGGATTGTAAATTTTCACAATCCAATTCATGTCTTGTAGTGGGTTTTGAAAAATCACAACTCCACTTTTTACTTTTTAATTTTGAGTTGTGATTTTCTACAACTCAATTTATTTTAATTGTATTTCCCACTTGATTCTCCTTCAATAAAATAAGAAATCATTGAAAATTGAATGTTGAGACTTTAAATTACACAACAATATTTTAAAACCTCCATTGTGATCAAGCATTAACCAAGCAATATTCCATGATCCAAAATATTTAATTCACAAAAACATAAAAAAATCATCGATGCACCAATCCAGAAACCAAATAATCTTGTGAGCTCATCAAAAAATAATTTATGATGATTTTTATCAAATTCATATTTTTAGATGAACATTTTCTAGATTATCTAAAATTATAATACAATGAAACCTATTGAACGAAAATTTCCTAGCTCTTCTGAAAGTGCAAATTTGATTGTTTTCATAATTTCACATGTGAAAATCGAAGCATTAATGTCTCATAATCTATGAGGATCCATGACCTTGTTAGAGTAATAATTTATTTCACTTAATTAATTACATCATATTGGTTAATTAATTAAGTCACTTATCACTTTAATTACTTAAGCTAAACTTAGGCACATTAATAATTAATTATTTATTAATTATTAAGTGTGCACACTAGGGTTTCCTTTAGGGTTATGCATACATTGCTTTTATAAAGTAAATCATCTCATGTAATTTATGAATTCCTAAATAATATTATTTGCACATCTTCATGCAAAGCTCTTGCTTTTTATTGCTT
The DNA here is from genome assembly GCA_007258455.2 of Sequoia sempervirens. NCBI lineage: Eukaryota > Viridiplantae > Streptophyta > Pinopsida > Cupressales > Cupressaceae > Sequoia > Sequoia sempervirens. Next base: position 4,520 of record VDFB02041176.1, read on the forward strand.
TTCTCTTCTATGGAAGGTTTTTCTGGTTTGCATGTCTGATATTTGTTTCTGAAATGGTATTAGAGCCTTGATATGCAATCCCTTCTCAAATTTTTGGAGAAAATCATTACAGAGCACGTTTGGGGTTCCTCAAGGGTTTCATGCCTTGAGTTCATCTATGCAGCATTTTGGATCAGATCAAGCATCTCCATTGGATTTAGAGCACTGGAAAAAGTCAGGATTGGCTTTTATTTTTTTGATTTTGGTCATCGTTGAAGAGATCTATGAGGGTTTCAAGCTTAGTGATTTTTTGCAAGCTCTGGGGGTAGCCAACTTTTCAAAGCATTTTGGGCACAAACGAAGGTCACCATCGCATTCACAGTGGCCAAAAACCCTAAGATTTCCTTTTGTTTCATTGATTTCAGAGAAATTTGATTTTGAGGCAAAAAAAAATTCTAGGGAGGCCATACGACCTCCCTAGCACGCTCGCCAAGAACAAAAAATGAAAAATAATAAAAAAACACCATTTTTTGGGTTTTGTGTTGGTGCCTTCAGTGCAAAAGTATTTTGCTGCCTGGTGGCCACTAGGCAGCCACCAGGCTACCATCGGTCCTCCGCCGCTGCCAATCTCCACTGCCCATGCAGCCACCAACCGAGCTTAGCCCTCGCGGGCTCCTCAAATAGTAGTTGTGGTCCTATGGGGGACCGAGCACTATGCGCCCAGCCCCCAGTCGCTTTAGCTCTAAGCCCATGGTCCTTTAGAGGATCAAGTGTTATGCACCCAACACCCGCACCAGTCACATGGGTGACCAAGGGCTCCACCCCAACCCTAGCCCATAAGCCCCTGGTCACGCACAAGACCAGGGCTCAAATTTTTTTTAGCCCCCTGGGCACCCTGTAGGCTAGATTGGCCTTTCTGAAGCACTTTTACAAAATCAGTTGTAACTTTTGCATACGGTGTCATTTTTTCACAAACGGGATACCATTGGAAATCTAATTTTGACGCCAATCTAGTGGTGAAGGTAGTTTTTTCTTATTTTTCTCCATATTTATTTTTCAGGTCTTTGAATTTAGATGAAGCTTTTTTTGCTTTGGAGGGCATATTTTTTGACTCGCTTATCCTTTTTTCGCCATTCTCACGGTGTTAGAAAGATGGTTCAGTCCTCTACACAAATTTTAGGTCCATTTTTATCAAGGAGGTAGTTGTGAACTTTAGTTTGTGCATGCACTCATTCTTGTTTTCTTGCACTAGGTTTACTTTTTCTCTCCAATTTATGCATGTTTTGCATTCTCTCATTTTACAATCATGGGTTATTGTAATAAATGAATTGATATAAAGTTCCATCAGGGGGGTTTCTTGCATAATAAGATGATTAGAGTGTAGTTGCACTTTGATCTCCATCTTGATTTTGATGACAAATCACATGGGTTGTATTTGGTTTCTTAGTTTCTTTGGGCCACATCTTGCTCATACCTTGACACATATCAGATTCACATTGGTTCACACTTTAGATTGAGAGCCTATGGTTATTGATCTGCATTGGGTCAAATCTCAGTTTGAGGGCCATTAAATTTATGGTTAATGTTCTAGAGCCTTCATGGTACTTGCTCCTATGGATTAGTTTTACTCATAGTTTGGCATCCGCATCGAGATACTCTTCACTTCCAGATTCTTTCATCATATCATTCCCTTTTATGGCGGGCATCATTTTATCTACTGTTGCTTCACATATTCTAGGGTTTTTCTAGTTTGTGATTTTTCCAGTGTTCCTTGGCATCGGGTCTACTGTTGTGTTATTATGATTTCACCTAAGTCCTTCAGTGACTCTCATTTGATTTCTTTTAAATAGAAGTATCTTTCCTTTCTTATCGTATTTAGGTTCCAGTATTACTCCACAGTGTTCTTCCAATGCTTCTTTGTAGGAGGTCATCTCATTGTAGGGGGGTTTTGTCCCATTGGGTTTATCTTCTCTACCTCATTTATTGGATTTGTACATGGGTACCTGATCTATCCTTGTTGCCAGGACCCATTCATGCTTTCATGCATCTTTTCCTTAGTGGTTTAGCTACTTCCTAAGTTCATCTTAAGGGGGGTTGTTAGAGTAATAAGTTATTTCACTTAATTAATTACATCATATTAGTTAATTAATTAAGTCACTTAACACTTTAATTACTTAAGCTAAACTTAGGAACATTAATAATTAATTATTTACTAATTATTAAGTGTGCACACTAGGGTTTCCTTTAGGGTTATGCATACATTTCTTTTATAAAGAAAATAATCTCATGTAATTTATGAATTCCTGAATAATATTATTTGCACATCTTCATGCAAAGCTCTTGCTTTTTATTGTTTTTCTCTTATGTGGAAGGATTTTCTAGTTTGCATGTCTGATCTTGTTATTGTTTTTCTCTTCTGTGGAAGGCTTTTCTAGTTTTCATGTGTGATATTGGTTTCTAACAGATTCAAAAATTGACCACATTGTTCAAAATAATCCTAGAAATATTCTTACTAAAGTAATTTGTTCTAGCTCATGTCGATTTTCAAATTTAATTATTTTTGTGATTTTTTCCAATTTTCACTAGATTGCACTTGATTTTGGATTTGAAAAAATGAACTTCTTTATTGAACTTGGTGATATAAATTTGATCTTGGAACAAACACAATTAAGTCACTTTTAAAATGATATGACTCAAATTGGTAGTGATAAAATATTAGGCCTACAATTTTGATCAAGAACATGATTTTACATGACAAAAGCTTGAGGAAGACTCATTACATCATTTTGAAATAAATGGTTTTTGAGAAAACACCATAAAAAATGAGAACAAGAGATTGATAATATAAAATGATTAATTAAATGAACAAAATACACTAGTTCAAACATAGAAAATGCCCATGTAGGATTTAATAGGATTTCAAACAATTCATTTATATTAGTTATAATCTATTTCATCTTCAATTATGTTGATGCAGGAGTTGTTGGAAAAACAAGGACAAACAACTGAGGGGGGGGTGAATCAGTTTTCACAGAATATTTAAACTTTTCAAAGTTTACTTAACTTAATCTTAGATCTGATGAATGAATAATAAACCATAAACAATCAACACATTAGAAACATAGAGAACACCAATATTTTCTTACGTGGAAACCCTATTAGGGGAAAAACCATGATGGATGTTAGTCCATAATATTATACCTTGTTAAAAGTATAATGAAACATAATGAGAATGCACATGCATTCAGGCACACTACCTAGAGCTCACTGCACAAATACAAGAGGGCTCACTGCCCAATAATGCATAGTAGTTTAGATTAGATCCACATGGTATGAACTAAGAAAATAGCTTCTACACAAGCCTGATTACAGTTCTAGTTAAGCACAAAAAACCTTCTTCACACTTCACTCAACCTTCTCCTCAATCTGCTTTACAATCAAATGAATAGATCAATATTCACACACTTTCTCTTCTATGAATTTTCTTCTCTTTCACAAACACTCACACTTTTATCACACAACCACTCATATATATCCACAACATGAAATCCATCAACAACCTAGTCGACCAAAAATATAAAACATATTTACAATGTTGGCCCAAATTTACAAATAAATTTTCAATGTGGATAAAATACCATCAACTAATATTATGATGAGACCTAAAACAATATCTTATAGTGCGCAAAACATTCAAATTTTAATCTTCAAGCATCTGCAATATGTTACAACCATCATGTCCACCAAGAACATGAAAACCTGAACATACCGAGAAAAATATTTGACCACAAGCACTCTGATCAATGCGGATGCACAACAAGAATAAAGAATGATCTAGAAGCATCCAAAAAAAATCATAACTAATAGAGAATCATCTGCAATAATAGAAATTACTGGAATCACATAAACTTCAATCAGGAACATTAACAGAACCCATAGAAATACTGTCAAAACACAACTATTCATAGCACACTCAAATCTTCATAGGGACCTCTAAAAATTCCAGTGGATAATCTAGATACTCTTAGCAATAAACCCTTTAATCCACAACAACTGATTTTGAGCGTACAAAACAAAACACCTTCATGACCTTCATTGTTCCACTGGCAGCCTGTAACTCTTCCTTTAACAATTTTCTCAATATCCTTAACATATACAACCTTCAATACAATAATTCTAATAGTGTTGACATCAATGAAAACCACATATCAGAAACAAAACCATAGCATCCAACAATCTCCCCCTTTGGCATTGATGGAAACACATCATGTGAAAAATACCATCAACACAACTACACTTACTCCCCCTTTGGTTCTGACTCTTCTCCTCAATTGCTCTTCTCCCCCTACATTGCTCTTCTCCCCCTAAAGGATTTTTCACATTTCTCTTCTCCCCCTTTGACATTAATGGAAAAGATAAGCATTATCTTCCCACATACAAGCTCTGAACCACATATCTACACATCTGACTACTCCCCCTGAGTAGCAGCCATAGGAACATCAATCTAGATTAGGAAATATCTATGAAGCACAGAGATTGATGCAAATAAATGCATCTCTAATTCATATCAAGAGGGGTAATCACCCCTAACATCCCTCTAAGATACTAAAAAGTATTCTTTGGCAATGGCTTAGTGAAAATGTCTGCAACCTATTCTTTGGTAGGCACATACTCCAATCTGACTTCTTTCTCATTCACTTTCTCCCTCAAGAAGTGAAACTTGATTGATATATGCTTTGTCTTAGAGTGTAGCACTGAATTCTTTGATATGTTAACTTCACTTGAGTTGTCACAGTATATGGAAATAGGTTCATCATATATTAATTTGATATCTTTCAACATCTGCTTCATCCACATCACTTGAGTATAGTTATTTGCAGCATCAATAGACTTTGCCTTAGCAGTAGATAGAGAAATGGAATTCTACTTTTTTTTTCAACCAAGACACCAACTTCTTCCCTAGGAAGAAGGAACCGCCACTAGTACTCTTCCTATCATCAACATCTCCTACCCAATCTACATCAATATATGCATTCAAGGTAAAATCATCATCCTTAGGATACCAAAGCCCAAAATCAATTGTTCCTTTTAGATATTTGAAGATTCTCTTTACAAAAATCACATGAGATTCTTTTGGATCAGCCTAAAATCTAGCAACTATACATACAACATTCATAATGTCTAGTTTGGTCTAACTTAAATAGAGCAATCCACCAATCATTGAGCTATATCTTGTTTGATTTTCCTTAGGAGAATCATCATTCTGAGTTAACTTGCATCCGATCACCATGGGAGTACCAACAAGTTTTGAGTCTTTCATTCCAAACTTCTTCAACAACTCTCTCACATATTTGGAATGAGATATGAAAATTCCCTTGTTTAACTGAGTAACTTGTAATCCCAGAAAGAACTTCATCTCTCCAATCATAATCATCTCAAATTCATTCTTCATTTCATCAACAAACTTCATACATAGATTATCATCTCCAAAAATAATGTCATCAACAAAGACCTCAATAATCAACTTTTGTCATGATCCAACTTGAAATACAAGTTGTCAACAATACCTTTATTGAATCCAAGCTTTAATAAGTATTTTTCTAGTCTAGCATACCAGGATTTGGGGGCTTGCTTGAGTCCATATAGAGCTTTCTTCAAGTGACAAACCATGTCTTCCTTATCAGTCAATTGAAATCCATCTGACTATTCAATGTATACTTCTTCTTCTAGCTCACCATTCAGAAAAGCTGATGTTGCATCCATTTGATAGACTTTTTAGTTCTTATATGCAGCATAAGCAAGAAATAATCTAACAGCTTCAATTTTGGCAACAAGGGCAAAGGTTTCTTCAAAATAAATACCTTCCATTTGTGAATACCCTTTACATACCAATCTTGCTTTATTCTAGACCACTTCACCTTGTTCATTCAGCTTATTCTGAAAGACCCATTTAGTACCAATCACATTTTTGTCTTTAGGTCTAGGAACAAGTATCCATGTATCATTATTTTCAATCTACATTAGTTCTTCTTTCATAGCTTCCATCCAGTGTTCATCATTGCAAGCTTCATTGAAATATTTAGGCTCAATCTTGGATATTAGACAATATTCTTCTATAATATTTCTTCTAGTTTGCACACCTTTATTCATGTCTCCTATAATTTGATTTTCAGAATGATTTAGCTTCACATACTTCAGAGTTTTAGGATTCTATCAAACTCCTGGTTCTATTCCTTCTTCTACACTTTCACTTGTCTCTGCTTCCTGACTACCCTGATTTACCGGAACAAATGGAAGTTGTTTTACTGGAACATATGGCACAATTTGAAGTTGATTATGTGTCTGAGCATTCTTCCCTTTGTCTATGTTGTCTTCTTTGTCATTTGAATCATATCCACAATATATAGATAATCTAGCAAAATCCTCATCAACTCTGACATTTGCACTCTCAACCATTTTTCTTAATCTTTTGTTATAGCATCGGCAGCCCTTGCTTTTAGTAGAGTAACCTAGAAATATTTTTTCATCACTTCTTGCATCAAACTTTCCTATATCCTCATCTCTCTTGATATAACACTTGCTTCAAAAGATCTTGAAATATCTATCAGTAAACTTATAACCAAACCATAGTTCAAAAGGAGTCTTACCAGAGTTACTATTGACATTTACCTGGTTCAAAGTGTACATAGCAGTGCTTATAGCTTCACTCCAATAGATGTGAGGCACATTTCCTTCTATCATCATTGTTCTAGCATCATCCAGAATTGTTTTTTTCTTCCTCTTTGCAACTCCATTCTATTGAGGGGTTCAGGGAGTAGATAACTATCTTCTAATTCCATGCTCTTCACAAAAATAATTAAACTCCCAGGAGGTGAATTCACCACCTCTTTCTGACCTTAACATTTGTTTTTCAGATCTTTCTCATTTTCTGCCATGGCCTTGAAACTTTTGAAATTTTCTAATGCTTCACATTTTTCTCTTAAGAAAGCAACCCATATCATCCTAGAATAATCATCAATAAGTAGCATAAAGTACCTTTCTCCATGAATACTTCTGACTCTGGAGGGACCACATAGATTAGTATGTACTAGCTCCATTAATCCATTTGTATGATGTTTTCTCTAAAAAGAAACTCTAGTCTATTTTCCCATCTGACACTCCTTGAAAATTGTGTTAGCATGCTTTACTAGCTTAGGTAGATCTCTTACTGCTTGAATGGAACTTACTTTGAAAATGTTATAAAAATTCACATGAAACATCCTCCTATGCCATAACCATCTTTCATCTACTTGATCAATTAAACAACTTTCACTAGTAGCATTCAAGTGAAAAATATTACCTTTTGTCTTTTTACCCGAAGCAATTACTTTTCCAGATCTTCCAAGTATCCTGCATCTTCCATCTTTGAACTAAAGATCATAACCCTTTTCCACCATCTGTCCAACACTTAGCAATTTGTGCTTCAAGCCTTCAACATAAATAATGTCATTAGTGTTATGCTTACCACCAAGACAAATAGATCCACTACCAAAAATCACTTTAGCATTATTATCTCCAAATCTTACAACCCCACCATCATACTTCTCAAGACTTACAAATTTTCTTTTGTCACCAATCATATGATGTGAGAAACCGCTATCAATAACCCACTCATCTTTTTCTTCAATTCGGGCTACAAGATCTTTCTCAACTTTAGTAGATTCAGTAGCCACTAGACCATTTTTCTTGATAGCAAGGAACACCCATTCATCTTCATTTCTATTATCTTTATCAGACTCATCATCAGTCACTCCTTCTTTAGCATAGTAACATTTCTTTTGGAATCTAGATTTGTTAGGCTTGGATATAGGAACTCTTTTAGGACACCTTGATGCAAAATGACCTATTTTACTACAAGAAAAACATTTAATAGGAAACAGTCCTTTATACTTGCCTTGTCCTCTTCCTTCTTTCTTCACAATCAGTGCTTCCAACTCTTCTACCTCTCTCTCTTCATCTTCAAGTTGTTTCATTTCTTCCTCATAATTGAATAATTTTCTGGAACACTCTCTTGGATCATATCTTTGCTTGTTTCTTCTGGATACAATAGCCTTAAATGTAGTTTCAGTCTTAGGAATAGATTCACCAAATTCACTCAACTCAAAGGCAACAAGTTTACCAATCAGTGTATCTCTTGTCATATTCATCAATGATATGGTTTCTTCAATAGCATGAGCCTTTGCTTTGTAAGAGGGAGGAAATGATGTGAGCACTTTAGCTATAATTTCTTCCTCATCTAGGGTACCACCTATTGATGATGTTTTCTGCACAGCAACAACTCAGACAGAATATAATATCCTATCTCTCTTAAAAGGTAAACCCTATCAACAGGCCTCAAGAGATAACCCCAAGGTCTCTAATTTCAGGTCTTGACAATGCATAAACAACTCAGTGATAAATGTGAAAATGCTAGTAATCACAAAGGGACCTTACTACAAGAAAATGTTGAATCTTTAATTTATTAGATATAGCAATATGATGATACTTCAATCCTAAATCTAACCCAAATGATAAAAGAAATAACAAAAAGATAAGGGTCTCAGAGAGATTCCTAAATTTAACACTAAACCTAATATTAACAATGCAAATGATGAAATACTTGAAATGGACCAATCCCTCATAAAATAATTCCTACTTAACCCAGATAAATCTGCAATCTTCCAAAAATCATGCAATATTCTAAGGTATTAAGATTTTCAGATCATGAACATTCATCCAAAACAACCCTGTTGCAATTGAAATGAATAATCCTTCACAATTGAACTAAGCACAATAAATATAAGGTCCAAGCTAACTTTGCAATGTGACTAACAATCAACTAGCTGCCAAAAGTATGGACCATGAATTGCTGCAAACACTTCAAGCATCAAACCATAAACACCATTGAATCAAATCTAACTCTACAATCTAACATGTATCAAATAACCTTGAGGAATTGCAAAAGATGGAACAAAAAGAACCATGCAAGATAATTCAACACAAAGAGATCACCAGAAATAACAATGTCTTCAATTGTATTGAATCATCCAATATTAGCAACAATTCTAATGTTTTGTGTTACAACACTTGCTCTGAAATTGACTAACTTCTAACCCTAATTCTTACTTTACTACCCTAATTTCTTCTAAGCCCAAAAATTATCTCCAGTGACTTCTACTACCCTTACAAATGAGGAAAAATGCCTTATTTATAGAAACCCCCAAGAAATGTCAGCCCAACTAGGGTTACAATAAAAATAGCCATAAAACAAGGTTGGCCCAAGAAGTTCTAGAACAAAAAAAATAGCATTAAATGTTTGGGACTCATCCAAGTCGGCCTAAGATTTACAATGTAACTTGATCCAATGCATGTGAAGGATAGAAAAGACCAGGTAGAAAAGGCCTGGGATAAATAGGAAGCACAACTCCCAATGCAATTGATCATTAACTAGCCCCTTTATCCTTATCTCGATCTAATTTATTTGGCATCTTAAGAAAAATCCCCTCCAGGTCGGCCACAAGTGAAGTAATAAATGTTTTAAACCCTCCTTCAATCAAATTAATTTCCCCCAGAGCTTCCTTAATGACCTTGTTAAATTCAGCCTACACTCAGCAAAAACCACCATCAATAATATCCATTATAACATAAGGATCAAAATTAGCCCATCACCAATAATGCATTCACCATTCAAATAAATCCAAGCAAAGATCAAAATCAACCCCGAAATATCATTAATACATAATTTCTTCAAAGTTCAGGATTCCAAGCTTACCAGGGAAAACCAGTCTGGGAGGAATTTCGGAAAATTCTAGACCTGGCGGATTTTCCTGAAGAAGGCACAAATATCAACAATAACTCATCAAAATGAAGAAAGGATGCACCTAAAATTGTGCAATCTATCAGTTTAAAGCATGGAATGTTAAGCATTCATCATTAAATTCATCCATCTCATCCAATCTCTAAGTTCCACAAAGCTTTCCAGAGATTTCAGAAAAAATCTGGCCGGACCAGAATTCTGCAAAAATAACAATACCATATGAACTTCGGGGAAATGAAGGGACGAAGGAGAAATTGGGAAAATCCGGGATCGACGGAAATCCGTGAAGAAGGAAAGATTCTGTATTTTCAACACATTCCTGGAAAATGGAGGGGACAAGGAAACTCGGGGAAATCCACTAGTGTAGGAAAATCCTGAAACTAAAGGAAAACCCGAATATCGATGTTCCCACATGATCTCGCTCAAATTGATTGAACGATCACAAATTTGAGGAATTTTGGCTTGCAACAAGTTTGACTTGAACCTCCTATTAATTTTTATTGAACTTAAAGCTCTTATTAAAGAAAATCAAAAGGGAATGTTGATGCCCTGGGTATGAAACCCTAAAGACCCACCATTGATGCACATACAAGCTTGGTATTTAGGTTACTCAATTGTAGAAAATCCCAAAAAATTGATTAAATACATCTCTCACAATTCGTACGAGTGATCATAAATGCAGTTGACAAGACAAGCTAAAGAAACTCAGAAACCTGACGGCAAAACAAAATTTTAGAAAAATCCAGTCCATGTGGAATTCTGTGAAGTCCCATATTTCCTGAACTACAATGTTAATCTCTTCACTGAGCTTTGAGTAAAATTCGGGAAAATCCGAATGGAGCAGAAAATCTTGAAATGGAGTAAAAGCCCGAACTTCGTTCAAAACTTAAGATCTTCAAAGTGCAACTCAGGGGAATCACTTAGACAAGCTAGATAAACACTTAATCTCATGCCAAGGCAAGGTAAATCCTCAAAATAAAAGGGCCAAAACACAAAAGTGAAAGAAAAAGAGGGTCCTTGCTTTCAGCGGGACGTGTGTGCAAAAATTGCACAACAAATGGCGACTCTGCTAGGAAAATGCTCCAAAGCATTTGGATGATGAACAAGAATCATGAACCCAAAATCTCTGGTTTCGATCTCCCTATCAGACAAACAAATCAAAATGTAGGATTAAAGAATCAAAACCAAAAGTGGACTGAACCATTGATAAAATGAAAATCCAAGTGTGTCTACATGAGTTCATTTCCCTCAAGCTACTGCAGAATCCAAGTTTAATCAAGTTAGGCTACGTAAGGATTCTAACTTCAAAAGCAACCTAGACAGAGCCTTGTTGCCAGTTAGGCATCTATAGCCCTGATGAGGTTATCGCTGTGACTCTCCCGAACATAGCTCTATTCCCATCCAAGTGTCCATAGCCCTGATAGAGATATTCAGATACTCCTAATAAGTTGAATTAATTTGATTTTCAATATTTTATCTTTTCTTCTTTTGATATTTCTTTTCACTTTTTTGTTTCAACCTGTGAACAATGAAGTTCACACTTAGGGTTGAGAACCATAATGGCGCTAAAGCAGAAATAAGATTTTTCACCTAACAAGACCTCACAAAGATCCCACAGCAACCTCAGGACTCTTAAGATGTATGAGAGATATAAGATTTTAGAAACTTCAAATTCAAATCAAACTAGTGACCCATCCTCCTTACATCAAACATTTAGACTGCATGACGATAGCAAAGACCTCAACCATCCATTCAAGACACATGATTAAATTTCATCAAGGAAATAATCAGAACAGTCCTAGATAAAAGCATATTTGTCATGCAAGTGCAACACACCTAAAAGAAAACAAGAAAACCCCCAAAGAAAGAGCAGAGCAAAAATAAACCAAACCAAAAGCAAACCCTAAACTAATGCAACCTAACCTAAAGAAAGCAAGAGAAGAAAAGAAAACTTAAAGAGAGCAGAGCAAAAACAAACCAAACCAAAAGAAAACCCTAAACTAATGCAACCTAATCTAAAGAAAGCAAGAGAAGAAAAGAAAACTTAAAGAGAGAAAAGCAATCCACATTTATTCAAATCAAACAATACACAAAGAAACACCAAAATGACTCTTTACCAGACATGATAAACTGAAACCTACACCTACTTGACTTTTCAGTGCATGGACAAGCAATAAGGTGAAAGTAATAGTCCTTAAGAATGCAAACTTATCCTTATACTCAACAAAGTAAATCACCAAATTGCAAAATTAAAACTTAACCTTATTGATAGGAATAATCAGCAATTGAGGAAACTCATCGAAACCATGATCAACCCATATGCAAGTTGTCTTTCCTAAACCTCCATAAGTAAATTGATAAGATTCAGAATTTTCAGCAAGGCGAGAAACAACCTGATTTTGTACTACTATGGATGGAATGTTGTATTCATCATCCTGTGCTTGTGAAGAGTGGATGCTCCTTTCTTCAAGCAGTCTCAACTGATGATGTAATATCCCTCTTGCATTTGAAACAAAATTAGAGTCATCACTGAATAATTCTTGGTAAAAATTAGATTGAACGGGTTCAAAAGTGTAAAAATGGAACTTTTCACCTATTTGAATGTCTTTGTGAAGGCTCAATGATGAAAATATAGAAACCCCGTCATGTATACTGACTTCCCCATCATGATGTTCATCAGGAAGGCCTCACAGACTGATCTTTAAGCATGCCTTAACATTTTGCAATGTGGTTAATCCCATCAAATATGACTACAACAATGTTGTTCTGAGCATCATTCAGATTTTCCTACACCCCCGTATGAATCACATCAGCTATCTCATCCTTAATACATAAAATTTGTGAATTTTTGATATTTAGTCCACCAACAGATAGAGAAAAAATAGAATTGGATGAACAAGAAAACTCCTTGAATTATTTTATTGGCACTAGTTTAGGTTTGCAACTATAACCCTTAGGAACCTCAACTTCTTTATCAACAATATCAGCTCCTACAATTTGCTTCATGGGACATTCATTGGAAATTTGTTGAGGCTTCACAATTGAAAGCTCATTCTTCGTAGTTTGATGCACACTCTTTGTATGATCTAACAACCATACTTTCTCTTCCACCTCTTCTGTTGATTCTACTGATGCTTTAGCACTGTCAAATTTATGAATAGGCATATCATGTAACATGAGGATTTCCTTAGCCTCCCATCCTTGAGGATCAATTGTCAATACATAATTTCCCAAGATTTTTTCCAAAAGGAGTACCTCAAAATTATTTGCATTAGCTTGGCCTGAAGCACCCTTTTGTTCAAAAATCATATCTCTTTCAAGAGACCTTAGTACTACACCCTTGATTGCAGGATCCCTCAACAACTCATGAGCAAAGAGACTTACTTTGAATTTCTTGAGTTCTTCTACCACACACTCTCCTTGTTGCTCTGTAGTCATGGTAGAGGAATTTTCTTTAGAGCTAACCACAAATTTATCTCTATTGCTTTCAACGCTTCCTCCTTTATCAGCATCAAATTATTGTCCACTTACGAAATACTAAGTTGGCACATGATGGAATGCTTGAACCTCTTCAGTTATAAACTCTTCTTCATCTAGTGGACCATTGTCATTCTCCTCATTACCTCCAAAAGGTTCAACTGTTGATTATTCATTGTATGCATACCCTATTTCAACACTCTTGTCTTGTCCTTCTTCTGGTCCATTCTCTTCACTTCTTGGAAATGGGACATGATTCACCACCATGACTGATATGCCATGAGGATTAGATGGTACTATCTCCTATCCACTCAAAATGTTGTTGGAATGTTGGAATTCCTGCTGGAAAATAGACACATCAGTTTGGAATTCTTGACAATCCAACTCAAACTGCTGATTAGTGTTATGAAGCCTACACCATCCTGAAAGAGTTGTTTCTACTAGGTAAATTCCATTAGATTTCTTATGATTGTTTGGCTGATCCAGAGATGCTAAGGCTCCTCCATAGTCATGCCTTGTATCCCAGGTCCTATTTTGACATGGTGGCTTCCCTCCATGATCTTTATCAAGATGTTTTCCTCTATCAAAGTTCTACCCCTAAGCTTGCATCATATCCCTTTTGTTCTGATCATAATTTGCTGCGCCCTTAATATTATTGTACATCGGGTTATGAATAGTCGGCTTGTGGCTATCTTAACTCTCTATTAAGTCATATTATCATTAGAATATTGTTATTTAGTTGTTTAGGTCGGCCTAAGTCTTATATAGGTGTGTCTAAGTCAGCCTAGGTGATATCCTTGGCATAAATAGGTATATATAGGAGGTTGTGAGTCTTATTTCATCAATGTTGTGAAGTGTGTTCTCATTAGAGATATTTGAGGTTTTCCCTGAAGTGGCCACATTCTATTATTCTTAGTTATTATCAAGTATTTTGTGAAGTATATTTCATATCATATTCTTCATTGCTTGCTATTTCATAACAAGTGGTATCAGAGCATGATCTTGACACCGTAGAGGCAATGTTTTTTCTCAATTTTGGAGGCAATTTTGGGAAGAGCATATCTTTTATATTTTGGTGATTTTTTTTCTGATTTTTAAAGGGTTTTTGAAGAACATATTGAAGAAGCTACAGTCCAGATTTCAGAAGAATTGGAGCAGAATTAAGCGAATTATTGCAGAATTAGGGTTTCCACACTATTTTTTTGGAGTCTACATATCGCGCACATCTTGTTGAATTGAAGTCTGATTTTTATTGGGTTTTTGAAGACATACCAAAGGAGATTACAGTAAAAATTTCAGAGAATTTAAGTTTCATTTGTGTGATTTATTTCAACATTAGTGGTTTCTATCATGACGGGGCCTGCAACAAGGGGTAAAAAGAATGCTGTCACTCCGGGGAAGACTCCTAATAAGGATGGTGAAAAAATCGAGGATATTACTCATAATGAAGAAATCAATAAGGTCAAGGAAGAAATTTCCTCAATTAAGATGGATGTGTGTGACCTAAGAGGAGATATGTCGGACATGCGAAACATGTTAAGCACCTACATAGCTGAATCAAGAAAGGAGTTCTCAAGTAGCCAAGGTGAGAATTCTAGGTCAACCACTACTAACACAAGCTTTAGTACTCCTATGGGATCTAGGAATTTATTTCTAAAGGTGGATATGCGCAAGTTTGATGGCAAGGATCCTCTAACATGGATAAACTGAATGGAGAATTTTTTTGAAGTACACCAAATCCCAAATGGACAAAAGGTCATGATGGCTTCCCTATATCTAGAACCAGATCAATTAATTTGGTATCATTGGCTTTGTACTCATCGAAGGAAAAAGGAGCTCACTGTCTCATGGTCAATTTTTATAGAGGAACTCCAAGCATAATATAGCAATAGCGTCACATACAACTTCTTTAGCTAGCTAGCTAAACTTCAACAAATAGATCAGCTTAAGGATTATATTCAGCAATTCCAAAATTCATCCCATGGGTGGATTCACTATGGAGGAAAAACTTGAATGAATTATTCTTGGTGGTCTCAAGGATCACATTCAACATGAGGCATGCATGTTAAGCCCAAAGTCCATAAATGTGAGTCTTTTATCTTAGCACGATGGTAGAGGAGAGCATTTGATTCCTAGAAGCAGTACACGTGACAAGTGAGAAGGATGTTCTCACAACCTTACTGTTGACTCCACAACAAATCTGAGGAGAAAAAGAGAAAAAGGCTTGTGTTTCAATTGTGATAGCAAATATAGTCGAGGACATAAATGTAGTGAAAAGAAATTGTTTTATATTGAAGGTCCCAATGAGGAAGAAGAGGAGGAACCCATACTAGAAGATGAAAGGGAGTCAAATGAGGAATCACATGATTCTCAACCAATCATTTCTTGTCATGCACTCTCAGGTTTCAGTGCTCCACAAACTCTCAAGGTGGTGGGGTTCCTAAAGAAGTAGAAGGTAACAATGTTGATCGACTCAGGTAGTACTCATAATTTCATCAACAAAAAGTTAGCTACTCGTCTAAATTGTTTCATATATCCAGCTCCAGAGTTTCAAGTTTTGATTGCAGATGGTGGTATAGTTAGTTGTTCAAGGAAGTGTCATAGCATTAAATTATCCATGGGAGATTATCAACTTGATACCCCAATGTATGCAATATCCATGGGTGCAATAGATATTGTTTTGGGAGTACAATGGCTTACTACATTGGGAATGTTTGAGATGAACTTCCCAAGAACTATCTATGAAATTTCAATCGAAGGAAAGGCTAGTAGAGCTAAGGAAGGAAAAATCTCCACAAATGCTAAGCTCTCACCAAATGCAAAAGTTTCTTAAGAAAGGAGTGGATGGATTTGTGGCCCAGCTATGTTCATTAGAAGTCTCTCAATCTAATGCTCCTCCTCATCCAAATTTGCAAGCTATATTTGATCATCACTCAATTGTTCTGAGATATGCCTAAAGGAATTCTCTTAAGAGGATCATGATCGTCATACGCTAGGTCCTGTGGAGCCAAACCACCTAACATCGCCCAAAGGTGTATCCGCATTACACAAAAAGAGTGAGAGATAGAAAAAATTGTTGAAGAGATGCTAGAGGTAGGAATCATTAGGCATAGCCAAAGTGCTTACTCCTCACCGGTGGTGATGGTACGTAAGAAGGATGATACTTGGCGCATGTGTCCAGATTATAGAGTGCCCAACATGTACACCATTAAAGATAAGTTTCCAATTCCAGTCATTGATGATTTGCTAGATGAATTAAATGGAGCTATGTTTTTTACCAAGTTAGATCTTAGATATGGTTATCACCAAATTCGAATTAAGGAGGAAGATATTTGTAAGATAGAATTTCGGACTCATGAGGGTCATTATGAATTTTTAGTGATGCCATTTGGTGTTACCAATGCACCATCTACATTCCAAAGTTTGATGAATTCCATTTTTAAGAAGGTCTTGAGAAAGTTTGTGCTAGTATTCTTTGATGATATCTTGATTTATAGCAAGACTTGGGAAGAACATTTGGTAACATGTGGACCAAGCATTACAAATTACTTGAAGATCATAAACTCTATGCTGTTTCCAACAAAATTAGTGCTATCATGGAATGGCCTATTCCAAAAGCCATTAAGAAACTAAGGGGTTTCTTGGGATTGACAGGGTACTATAGAAGATTTGTGAAGAATTATGGTCGTATAGAAACACCTCTCACCACTCTATTGAAGAAGGATTCTTTTCATTGGAACAAGTCTGCCAATACAACATTTGAGAGATTGAAGGAGGCTGTGTACAACTCCAGTACTTGCCACTCCTGACTTCACCAAGGAATTCATTGTGGAATGTGATGCCTCTGGAAATGGGATAGGAGTAGTGCTCATGCAAGAAGGTCAACCAATTGCTTTTGAGAGTCGCCAATTAAAAGGTAAGAATCAACTAAAACCTTTTTATGAGAAGGAAATGCTAGCAATACCTTACGCGCAAAGGAAACAATGCATGGCCTTATCTATTGCAGATTATCGCTGTTAAGATAGATCATGACAGCCTCAAAATATTTTTGAACAACGCATTATCTTCCCAAGAGAAACAAAAAATGGGTCATCACTAAGATGTTAGGGATATGACTTTGAGATTGTATATAAGAAAGGAAAAGAAAATATTGTCGCAGATGCACTATCAAGGAAGGATGAGAAAGATGAAGCCTTATTGTGTGCCCTTTCAATATTACAAGCAAATTGGGTGGAGGAAGCCAAAGCAGAGTGGCAAAATGATGTTGCGACAAGTAATCTCATCAAGCAATTAAAAAGTGATCCTAGTAGTTCAGATAAGTTTTGTTGGAAGGGAGATACTCTTTGGTATAAAGAGCGTTTGTATCTCTGCAAGAATTCCAACCTTAAAATAAAGATGTTCATAGAGTTGCATGAGTCTCTAGTGGGTGTTCATTCGAGATTTTTGAAGACATATCATCGAGTCAAGCAAGATTTTTTTGGGAAGGGCTAAAAGGTGATGTTCAAAAAAATTTGGTTGAATGTTTGGTTTGTCAAAGGAATAAAGGGGAACAATTAGAAACCTGGTTTCTTGCAACCCTTATTTATTCCCAACCAATTTTGGGAAGAGGTCTCCATGGACTTCATCACAAAGCTTCCAATATCTAATGGTAATAATTTCATCATGGATTTAGTTCAAAACTTCACTAAATATGCAAATTTTAGTGAATTATCACATCCTTTACAACAAGTGCTGGCTAAAGCTTTTTAGAATATCCAAAGCTTCATGGTACACCTAAGGTTATTGTAAGTGATCGTGATCCTATCTTTACTAGTCACTTTGGATAGATTCATTCTCATGTTTAGGTACTCAATTGGCTCATATTTCTTCATACCATCCTCAATTTGATGGGAAAAGTGATGTTGTTTATAAGTGTTTTGAAGGATATCTATGTTGTTTCACTTCAAATAAAATGTGCCTGGGTAGATTGGCTACCACTTGCTGAATGGTGGTATAACACTTCTTTTCATGGCTCATCAAAAATGTCTCCATTTTTGGAACTTTATGGATATCATCCTCCTTCCATCACATCATCAATAAAGGTGTCACCAAGAGTTTAGGTAGTAGAAGACCACTTGCTTCATCAACAAAAAGTACTTTCAGGACTCAAGGAGAATTTAGCCATGGCACAAAATCGAATGAAACAACAGGCTGACCAACATCGTAGTGAAAGAAGTTTTGAAGTTGGGGATTGGGTCTTCTTGCGATTGCAGCCTTATAAGCAAATCTCACTAAAGCAGCAAAGAAAGAATAATAAGTTGTCTCCAAAGTATTATGGTCCATACCAAATCATGTAGAAGATCGGTAGTGTTGCCTACAAGCTTGAGTTGCCACCAACAACAAAGATACATCCAGTTTTTCATGTTTCCTGTTTGAAGAAGGTAATTGGGCATAATATTCCCACTCAAACAACACTTCCCGAGCTGGATGAAGAAGGGAGAATCATTTTGGAACCAGAGTGCATTCGTCAAACACGCACAAAGAAGCCGAGGAATAGAACTATCATTGAGTATCTCATCCAATGGAATAATTACTTGAAGATGCCACGGGAAGATGAGGAGTTCATTCAAAAGTTTCCAACTTGATTAGCATTGAGGACAATGCTTCTTTGAAGAAGGGGGGCATGCTACACCCTTAATATTATTGTACATTGGTTATGAATAGTCGGCTTGTGGCTATCTTAACTCTCTATTAAGTCATATTATCATTAGTATTTGTTATTTAGTTGTTTAGGTTGGCCTAAGTCTTATATAGGTGTGTCTAAGTCAGCCTAGGTGATATCCTTGGCATAAATAGGTATATATAGGAGGTTGTGAGTCTTATTTCATCATCAAGTTGTGAAGTGTGTTCTCATTAGAGATATTTGGAGGTTTTCCCCCTCAAAGTGGCCTATTATTCTCAGTTATTTTCAAGTATTTGCAGCATATTTCATATCATATTCTTCTATTGTGCAAGTTATTTCATAACATAATTGGACTAAACCCCCCTTTGGGCTACCTGGGATTGACTATTCTGGTGCCTTAGGTAGATGAATTCAGTGTTCATCTTCTCAACTAGCTTTGTGAGTGCGTCCAACCTCTCCTTGTCTGCACTGCTTGATGGAGGAACAACACCAGCTGAATTTTGCATATAAACATTATGGAGCCCATGGTTCAAGGGTTGATTGGATATCTTAGAGCTCTACAAATAGTTGGGTACATTAACTTGCTGATGAGGAAATGCATGTTGGTTCACATTTAGAGGGTAATTTGGCATGGGTGGAGTTTTATAAGGATGAACTAGATGTGAAACCAAGGGTAATTGAGGAACCAAACTCAAATTAGGTGTTTGGTTGGCTAATGTCAAGGGTCTAGACAAGTGCTATCTCAAGTCTGTACTTACTTTAATAGCCACATCATAAGCTTCAAATAAGTTGTCAGGATGGTTTTCTTTCCATTTGATGAAAGTAGATGTTAGACCATCCAAAGCCTCATAATAAACCTCCCTAGTAGAGGCATCTTCTATGGCATAAGGGGGTTGCAGCCTAGCATAAGACCTATGAAATCTATTATTGAAAGCCACTATTGGTTCATTTGCCTCCCTCTTGACTCTAGTAAACTGTAGAAGTAACTCATTAGCACTGATTGGGGTCTCAAATTTCTATAAAAACAAAATCTCTAGCTGCAACCACATAGTGATAGACCCAACAGGAAGAAGGTTATACCAATGAAATGCCTCATCCCTAAGGAAATATGAGAAAAGTCTGCATGCAACATTTTCATGATTAATTCCTCTATCCTTAAGGGTAGTTTCAAAAATCCTAATATGCTCCTCTGCAGCCCTTTTGGGATCATTAATTTGAACCTTGCAGTAGAAAAGCTCAGGATTTTTAGTCATAGGATTGTAGTGGTTCAAAAATAAGGGAGATGGATTGTTCGCCAGAAAAGCCATTGGTGGTTGTGGAGGTAATAAAGGTTGATTTATGGTTGGTTGAGGCTATTGAATGGGGATGACTTCAAAATCGGATGAAGATGAACTTGATGAAGATGAGGATGATGGAGATGATGGAGGTGGCTAGGTGGATGATGTTTCCCCCCTTCTACTAGTCCTTCTTGATGTAGTAGGGGCTTGCAATTCTTGAAATTCCTCTTCTCCTGGAGTAGATCTAGTTCTTCTTCTAAATTTTTCAGGAGAGATGGCAGACAAAAATCGATCCATCTTAGCTTATTTAGGCCCTCCTTCTAGCGCCAATCTATTGATGATGTTTTCTGCACAACAACAACTCAGAAAAAATATAATATCCTATCTCTCTTGAAAGGTAAATCTCTATCAGCAAGCCTAAGGAGATAACCCCAAGGTCTCTAATGTTAGGTCTTGACAATGCATAAACAACTCAGTGATAAATGTGAAAATTTTGGTAATCACAAAGGGACCTTACTACAAGCAAATGTTGAATCTTTAATTTATCAGATTTGGCAATATGATGATACTTCAATCCTAAATCTAACCCAAATGATAAAAGAAATAACAAAAAGATAAGGGTCTCAGAGAGATTCCTAAATTTGACACTAAACCTAAGATTAACAATGCAAATGATGAAATACTTGAAATGGACCAATCCCTCATAAACTAATTCCTGCTTAACCCAGATAAATATGCAATCTTATAGAAACCATGCAATCTTCTAAGGTATTAAGATTTTTAGATCATGAACATTCATCCAAAATAACCCTATTGCAATTGAAATGAATAAGCCTTCACAATTGAACTAAGCACAATAAATATAAGGTCCAGGCTAACTTTACAAAGTGACTAACAATCAACTAGCTACAAAAAGTATGGACCAGGAATTGCTGCAAACACTTCAAGCATCAAACCATAAACACCATTGAATCAAATCTAACTCTACAATCTTACATGTATCAAATAAACTTGAGAAATTTCAAAAGATGGAATGGAAAGAACCATGCCAGATAAGTCAACACAAAGAGATCACCAAAAATCACAATGTCTTCAATTGTATTGAATCATCCAATATTAGCAACAATTCTAATGTTCTGTGTTACAACACTTCCTTTGAAATTGACTAACTTCTAACCTTAATTCTTACTTTACTACCTTAATTGCTTCTAATCCCAAAAACTATCTCTAGTGACTTCTACTACCATTACAAATGAGGAAAATTTCCATATTTATAGAAACCCCTAAGAAATGTTGGCCCAATTAGGGTTACAATAAAAATAGCCACAAAACAAGGTCGGCCCAAGAAGTTCTAGAACAAAAAAAATTAGCATTAAATGCTTGGGACTCATCCAAGTCAGCCTAGGATTTACAATGTAACTTGATCCAATGCATGTGAAGGATGGAAAAGACTAGGTAGAAAAGGCCCCAGATAAATAGGAAGCACAAATCCCAATGCAATCGATCATTAACTAGCCCCTTTATCTTTATCTCGATCCAATTTATCTGGAATCTTAAGAAAAATCCCCTCCAGGTCGGCCACAGGTGAAGTAATAAATGATTTAAACCCTCCTTCAATTGAATTAATTTCCCCTAGAGCTTCCTTGATGACCCTGTTAAATTCAGCCTACACTCAGCAAAAACCACCATCAATAATATCCATTATAACAGAAGGATCAGAATTAGCCCATCACCAATAATACATTCATCATTCAAATAAATCCAAGCAAAGATCAAAATCAACCCTGAAATATCGTTAATACATAATTTCTTCAAAGTTCGGGATTCCAAGCTTACCGGGGAAAACCAGTCTGGGAGGAATTTCAGAAAATTCCAAACTAGGCGGATTTTCCTGAAGAAGGCACAAATATCAATGATAAATCATCAAAATGAAGAAAGGATGCACCTAGCATTGTGCAATCTATCAGTTTAAAGCATGGAATGTTAAGCATTCATCATTAAATTCATCCATCTCATCCAATCTCTAAGTTCCACAAAGCTTTCTAGAGAATTCGGGAAAAATCTGGCTAGACTGGAATTCCATGAAAATAACAATACCATATGAACTTCGGGGAAATGAAGGGACAAAGGAGAAATCGAGAAAATCTGGGATCGACAAAAATCTATGAAGAAGGTAAGATTCTAGATTTTCAACACATTTTGGGAAAACAGATAGGACAAGGAAACTTGGGGAAATCCACTAGCACAGGAAAATCCTGAAACTGAAGGAAAACTCGAATATCGATGTTCCCACACGATCTCGCTCAAATTGATCGAACGATCACAAATTTGAGGAATTTGGGCTTGCAAAAAATTTGACCTAAACCTCCTATTGATTTTTATTTAACATAAAGCTCCTCTTAAAGAAAATCAAAAGGGAATGGCGATTCCCTAGGTATGAAACCCTAAAGACCCACCATTGACGCATAACAAGCTCAAGATTTAGGTTACTCAACTGCAGAAAATCCCAAAAAAATGATTAAATACATCCCTCACAATTCGTACGAGTGATCATAAATGCAGTCGACAAAACAAGCTGAAGAAACTTGAAAACCCGATGGAAAAATAGAATTTTGGTAAAATATGGTCCATGAGGAATTCCGCAAAGTCCCAGATTTCCTGAACTATAGTGTTAATCTCTTCGCCGAGCTTTGAGTAAAATCCAGGAAAATCCAGATGGAGCAGAAAATCCCAAAATGGAGTAAAATCCTGAACTTCGTTCAAAACTTAAGATCTTCAAAGTGCAACTCAGGGTAATCACTTAGGCAAGCTAGATAAACACTTAATCTCATGCCAAGGCAAGGTAAATCCTCAATATCAAAGGGCCAAAACACAAAATCAAAATTAAAAGAGGGTCCGTGCTTTCAATAGGGTGTGTGTGCAAAAACTGCACAACACCACCAACACATCTAATACCCATCACTAGTTCATTTATTCTCTGTATAGAAAAAGAAATATTTTCATCTTCACCCATTTTCAAATTTTCATAATTTCCTTTCAAACTCTCTAGCTTAGCCATCTTCACATGTACATCTCCTTCATACAAAGGTTCTAGCTTCGTCCAATCTCATGAGTTGTCTTTAGACCTATCACATTTGTCATCTCTGAATCTGTTAGAGCACTCCACAAAGCTTCCATAGCCTTGACATTATCCTCAGCCTCTTTAATCTCATTAGTTGTGGAAGGACCATTTTGAGGAATAACATATGGATTCTTTGTAATTTTCTAGAAGGGTTCTCCAATACACCTCAAATGACACTCCATCCTAGCTTCCATAATGAGTAGTTTGTTCCATTGAATCTAGGGTTTTCCTTCTTGTATGATGCCATCCTGGATCACCTCAAGCATTTAAACTTCTTCAGAGGAACCTACTATGATACCAATTGTTGGAAAAACAAGGATAGACAACTGAGAGGGGGGGTGAATCAATTGTCACAAAATATTTAAACTTTTCAAACTTAACTTAATCTTAGATCTAATGAATGAATAATAAACCATAAACAATCAACACATTAGAAACATAGAGAACACCAAGATTTTTTTATGTGGAAAACCCTATTAGGGGAAACCATGGTGGATGTTAGTCCATAATATTATACCTTGTTAAAAGTATACTGAAAGATAATGGGAATGCACATGCATTTAGGCACACTGCCTAGACCTCACTACTCAAATAAAAGAGGGCTCACTTCCCAACAATGCACAATAATTTGGATTAGATCCACAAGGTTTGAACTAAGAAAATAGCTTCTACACAAGCTTGATTACAATTCCAGTTAAGTAAAAAAAACTTTCTTCACACTTCACTCAACCTTCTTCTCACTCTACTCTATAATCGAATGAATAGATCAATATTCATGCACTTGCTCTTCTCTAGCTTTTCTTTTCTTTCACACACACTCGCACTTCACTCACACAACCACTCTTATGTATCTGCAACATGAAATATATCAACTTATTTGGCCAAATATATAGAACATATTTACAATGTCGGACTAAATTTATAAATAAATTTTCAATGTGGATCAAAACCATCAGCCTAATATGATGCAACCTAAAACAATATCCTCGAGTATGCCAAAAATTCAAATTTAAATCTTCAAGGATCCACAAAACGTTACAACCATCACGTTGGCTAAGAACATGAAAACCCGAACATACCGAGAAAAATATTTTGACCACAAGCACACTGATCAACGCAGATGTACAACAAGAGTAGAGAATGACCTAGAAGCAACCAAAAATGACAAGAACTAATAGAGAATCATCCGTAGCAACACAAATTACTAGAATCACATAAACTTTAATTAGGAACACTCCACATAACACACATAGATAATTGCCGTAATCCAAGAAATTCATAGCACGCCAAATCTTCACGCGGACCTTTGAAACTTCTGGTAAATGAACTAGATACTCTCAGCAATAAACCCCTTAGTCCACAACAACTGATCTTCAACATACAGAACAAGACACCTTCATGACCTTCACTATTCTACTAGCAACCAACAACTCTTCCTTTAACAATTTTCTTAATATCCTCGACATATACAGCCTTCAATACAATAATTCTAATAGTGTTGACATCAATGACAACCACATATCAGCAACACAACCACAACATCCAACAAGAATATCCTTGGTTCTTGGTAATCTTGCATCAACCAAAAAATATTTTCATTCAATTTTGTTCTTGTTACGCTCTTGCTCAGTTCATGTTGGTGGATCCATCATATTTTCTCACCAGACCCTGTGGATCTACATTTTCATTATGGACATGTTCATTTTCCTTATTCCAAGATTTGAGTGCGATTGGATCTTTTTCCGACAAATTATTGCTTCCAAAATTAGTGGCAATTTCTTGAACCAGCACTAGAATAATTTTCAAACCAACAACTAGTTTGATCGCCAGGATCTTTCCCTGTAACTTGTGGATCTTGATGGTGTGATTTGAATTGTTGCGTGGAGTTTCTTAACCTTACTTATAGGTCCACACTTCATCTTGTAATAGATCATTTGAAGGAGGGAAAGTTGATTAAGTAAATTAATGTAGAATTTATGTGTAATATTTTCGCTCATGTTAAGGAGCATATATGGATTTTGTAATTGAGCATATTGTATTAGGCCTATGAGCCGAATTTGTAAGCTCGAATGTTGCCGACTGATTGTAATTGAAATTTATGTTAATGAGAATGTTTGAATCTGAATTTTCATCCATATTTTGTGTTTCTTCTATTGTGTGACTCTTGCTAAATGGTCCAGATTGTTCTTTTTGAGGACCCTCCTACTGTGGCTACACCATATGTGAATGAAAATTTAATATTCAATTGTTTCAAGGGTGACATTATTTTAAGACTAGTCCTTAGTTGATTTGAGGAAACAATTAATAGTCATGGAAACTAATCACTTTAAATTATTGCTCACTTAATTAGTAACAGTCACAGAGGAACTATCTAGGGAAAACGAGACCTAGAAAGGGTTGTGTACCTTGACACAAGAGTTTACATCAAACTAAGAATAAAAAAAGAAGTAAATATTTTATACCTTGATCCTATTTGGAAGTAGGGTATATAGGAAATCTAGGAAATGAAGGATGTTCCCAGTAATCACATCTTCGAGGATGGGTAGCTTAGGGTGTGTCTAAGAAATAATATTTTGTTAACTTGATTCAAAAAAATTATTTGATTAAGAGGAGAGAAATATCTTACATAAATTTCAAGATAAAATATTTTGTATACTTATAATGAATCTCAGATGGATTCGCTTGACTCCCTAAGGCTTTAGCCTAAAAAATTCTGAGGAAAGACTCAAGCTAATAATTAATTATTTATTTATATACTCCTAAACAATATTTTCATAAATGTGGACCTAATAAGAGAAATTATAAAAAGATATGGCATGTTATCCTTGAATCCAGTTGTGCTTGATTCACGAGATAACCCCTATGAAACTTTTTTGTTTCATAGTCTCGTGCACTCTAAACATGCAAAACAAGGAATAATTTCACTTTCCTTTATGTGTGGTCATGAGGCTTGAATAGTCTTCTTGAGTGCTCGCCTCATTCCATTTTTTGAAAACCTTCGAAACAAGTACTTTCTCAATTTTTTTAACTTTCCCAATGTTAGAAATTTTTTAACCCATGGAGGAGCGCTAATTTTCAGCGCTCCTACATGGGAAGTTTGAATTTTTTTTAAGTGTAGTAGTGCTAAAATTCAATGCCATTGCACATCATTGGAATTTTTAAAAATTACACCTATGCTAAATTTTAGTGCAGGTGTACTCCTTTATTTCTCGATCTCCCCAACTTATACTCCACCCAAGTATGATTAATGACTTTTAAATTGGTTTTATATCACTTTTTTTCCATTTCTTTTTCACTTTCACCCTTCTTTGTTGCCTGCAAACCTAGTTAGACCATCTAACTTCGAGTTTGAGTGAATTTGTGTTGAATTTTGATCAGTTTTCAACATAGGGTTTTTATTTCTTTTCATGTGTATGTTTTCATTATTTCCCTTCTTTGTTTTGATAAGTAGGGTTCTTTTCAATTCTATTTATCTATGATGATTGTTTATGTTTATACAATGTTTTTCATTTAAAATCATGTTCATCTGCAAGGTCGAGTCATCTTTTTTTCACGTGTTCTTTCTTTTCCTCATTTTGAATGTTAGTATGTGTTCATTGTTTTCACGTGCCCTAGTCTTGGTTTTTGCATTTAAACTTTGTCATTTTGATTTGTTTGATCTTTTGGGAATTAATTAAACAATATTTTCATTTTGAAAGATTAGTGAAAAATTATAAACATACAATTTGAGTCAAGTTCTACCCATGTAGGGTCAGGATTTTCCCCGACCCTCTCAAGAAACTTTCTTGTTTTTATAACACATGTATAGTGGCAGGGTTTTTCTTTGCCACCACATAATGATCTTCCCAATAGATGCAGTGGCCTTGAAAATCCCTGCCACTACATGATGGTCCTTTTGAGTGATTTTCTTGAAATATGCAATGTCATTGAAAATTAGTGCCACAACATGTGAAATTTTCCAAAAAGCGATTCATGCATGTGTGCTAAAAATTAGCTCAGCTACATGCTATTTGAACTACTCCTATGAGCATGAGCACTAAAAAAGTGCATCATTGCATGCATTAAGTCCTACCAAGACATGTAGGGGTATGGTTTTTCATTTCCTTTACACTTCATTTGTAAAGTATAAATGCATAAGTACTAAGTTTCAACGCAAGTGCACTAAACTTTCACTATCCTAAGCAAGTTGTGCCATAGTGCTATTTTTTAGTGACATTGCATATGATCTTCCCAAAAGCATGCAGTGGCATTGAAAAATAGTGCCCTTGCACAAAATACTAAAATTTTCACTAACACCCAAAATCTTCCCAAAATGCTTTCAAACCTTTGTTTCGCTCGTAATCGCTCAATTTTTTTTGCTCCATTGCTTTCTTTTGATAAATCATTACACCCAAATGGATTTTTCCCCACTCTTGTGCTTACTCAATGTAGTATTTTCTAATATTGGGGAGAACCCCTTTGTCTCATTGCAGTGTATTTTCATGTTCTTTTAGACAATTGTCAAGGTTTTCGTCACAAGATATCAACAATTCCTAATTCATTCAATGACAATTGAGGAATTCCCATCTTAAAGAAAGAAATCCACCATGAAGTATAAATACCAAGTTGCTTGTCCTTCCACAGTGGTTTCATCCAAAATCGATGAGATAAAGGATACAAAGATATGACACTTAGACATGGATGATTTTGTCAAGAGAATGAGAAACAACCTCTAGACCCAGAGTTGAAGGAAATAGTTGATAACAACATTCATTTGGTTTCTTTATTTCTAGTGGTAGCTCACTATCCTAAATTTTTTCTACAAGTGGCTTCACATTACGTTAAGGAAGATAAGAGTATTAGAGATTCTTTAGGTCATGTGATGATGAGACATGATGCAAATTATTTTGATATGGTTTTCCAAGTTTCGAATATGAGAGCCTATACAGATCTCACTATTTAACATGCTCAAGAGACTTATGACAACAATAAAAATGTGGCCAAGTAGCTAATCAACACCAAGTGGTTGAATAATCCCTGTCCTAACATAGCAAGATGGCCTGAAAGCTTTCCCCATAGTGATTTTGTGGATGATGTGAATGATTTGATTACTCTCCTAAGTAGAGTTAAAGGTTTTCCAAGTTCTTTGACATTTCAAGAATGGATGTATGAATACATTAAGGTTATCAGGAGGAGGAAGCAACACATATTTAGGGTGTTGAGATTAGTGACATGATCCATGATCAACTTACTAAGGTGCACACTTCTTTGAAGTTCTACATGACTTCATATCTAGTATACGATGTAGCTACAATGAGACAGTATCCAAGCCTAAAAATAGGAGACAAAATATATGTGCTTGTACACAAATATTATCCTAAAATCACCCTTAAAGGAAGTATCAAGCACTTTAGAAGGATAAATGATGCTTTCTTTGCACCATTATTGTGCATGTTTTATTCGTCGCTAGAAAAGAAAAGAGTTTTAGATGAAGCATGGGAAGTAGTGAACAAATATGGATGCATTTTCTTGCAATTCCCTAATTTCACCTTTTTGGAAGCCTTGCAACATGAGCATGAAGTATGGATGGTTTTTGTTGGTTGTTCGTATGTTTTTTGTTGATGCCAACATGGTGATAACTATATGGGAAGACTATTGGTTTTCCAGAAGCTATTCTTTGTTGATAATACCCTTTTGAGATGGATCGATGTGTTGGTATTTGAGTTTGGAATTCACCGCAAGATCTTATATGACTCTAATCTCCTAACCATGTTTTCTTAGCTCATTCATATAGCTATATCCTAGATCTTGGGATGTCTTTGTTGTGAGTAGAAAGTTATCTCTGAAAGAGTTTAACTCTATATTTTATTGTTTCTCTCTGTGTGGCATACTGTGTGGGAGACTCCACATTCTACTAAGGTGAATATTCTTATGTTGTGGTTTTGATTGATAGTCTCTTTACTAGTGGTTTGATGGGAAATTAATGTTCTCTCACATCTTGAAGGTGTTTGCTTTGAAAATTATTTGTCAGTTTGGAGAATTGTGTTTTAGTCTTGGCTGACTTAGTGTATACAATATATTATGAAGACTAGTTATGCTTTATGGATGTTAGCCTACTTGGTATAATGCTTAAAGCATATATGGTGCTGACAAAAGAATGTTTTGATTTTATTTTTTCATCTAATTAGACTGACCTAATTGATGATCAAGATGAGCGTGTATATTTGTAATATTTTTTGATGAATGAAGATATAGGTATGGAGAAAAAAAGTAAGAGAGAAGGAGAAGTGAGAAGTGTGTGTGTGTGTGTGCGAAGGAGAAGAAAAGTGTGAGAGCCTAAATGCTTCATCAATTATGATCAGTACAATTTTTTTGAGTGAATATTGTGTGAGGTATTACTTCATATTTTGAGCTTCAGTGGAACTAAACCCTACACATTGAAGGTGTATTCTATTAGTTCAATATTTTGGTAGTGAGCCACTATCATTGTATCTTGGTAGTGAGCCATATTTTGTACTTAGGTTGTGATCCTTTTTAAGGACAATGAGTCCTGTCAGTGAGCCCCATAATATGTTGTATCCAAATATAATATATTGTGAGTTAACCCTTACTATGGTTTTTCCCTTTTTTGGTTTTCCAGGTAAAAATCTTGGTGTTCTTGTGTATGGTTGCATTGATTTGTTTCTATGATCTCTCTTGTTGATTCATTCAAAATTAGAATAATGTTTAAATGGATTTTATTATTGTTTTATGGAATACTAGTTCACCCCCCCTCTCACTATTTTAGATGTTCAATAATTGGTATTAGAGCCTGGTCCATCAAAGGAAGCCTAACAGCTTGAGGGAGGTCCTAAAATTTGAGTATAAGAATTTTTTTCCCTTGAAATTAGTTTCTGCTAAATGTTCAGAAGAAATGGAAGATCTAAAGGACAAGTTGATAAAAGAGAATGAGTATATTGAAAAGTTGCAAATTAAAAGTGTTGAAGCATGTGATCTATTGGTTGAAGGAGAATAAATTATCTCTAGCCTGCTACAACAATTAGATGAGAAGAAAAGAATTGAAGAATGTCAGGAAATTGAAATTAAAAGGAAGATGGATGAATTCTTAAAGCTAGAAGAAGAAGCAAAATTTTTGAGATCTGATCTAAAAAAGGAAAGAAGTTTTGAAGACAAATTTAAGATAAGCTCAACGATGCTTGATGAATTAATTACTTCTCAGAGATTGGTGATGGATATGAGTGGTTTAGGGTTTGATAAAGGTCAAAGTTCTAAAACAAAGCAATCTACTAGTAATAAGACTTGATATAATGATAGAAAAATCAAGGATCCTAGAAGCAATCCCAAAAAAAATCTTGTCAAACATTATGATGCTAAAAGGTACTTATATTTCAATTGTGTTTGTTATTCCTACAAGAAATTCGATCATAAAGCAAAAGACTGTAAAAGTAAAATGAATGATTATTTATCCAACAAGTGTTTTAAGAGCAAGAAGAATGGATATAAAGTTGGTCCGCTGAATAAAAAGGAAAATGTGAAGAAGAATATTATTTTTTGTAAGCACAACAATCTAGAACATCTTGGCAGTATCAACAAAAGAAAGAAAAATATCTATCTAATGAAGAAGAATGATCAAATCATTGATCCAGAAGAAGTAAGAAAAGAAATGAAAAGGATTTGGAGAGAGGAATCAAAATCATCAATTTTATCTATAGTGACCTCTAATGCAGATACTCCTATCAATTTCTAAGAAAAAGTAGTGGCTAAGGGGAAACAATCCTCAAAAAATAAAATGAACCCCCTCATCAATACTTTTTTTATATCATGAAAGAAGTATATTTAATGTGGTAAGGAAATTAAGAAAGTTTTTCAGTCACATGTGTGAAGGATAAAATCTATAGAATTTGAAAGGATGAAGGCGTACACAATCTTCAAGGCAATCTACCTGCAAGTTGAAGAATTTATTACTTAATAATTCAAAATGGAAAAAATAATTTTAGATAATTCTAAAGGCTTATGTATCTTTGTCGAAGCGTGTAAAGGAATTTTAGAAGGCAATTCAAAGTTTTAGGGTTTGAAGAAGAAGTCAAGCGGATTCAAAGTTAGCTTCGGAAGTAGGATATCTACACATTTCTTGTTGATATTTTTAGAAGTATTCCTATTTGTACAATTCTTCATTTTTACTGGTATGGATAATTCAAAGGTTGTGAATAGTGTGGCTAAAGTGCAAGTCAATTTGAGAAGATATTTGAAGGGTCTGTCAGAAGATTTTGTTGGTGCATTCTCTTGCATCCCTTTGAGAGTATTTCCCATAGAAGATATCTATGCATTTTTTTTTAGTAAGATAAAATAAATGGCATCAAATTAGTTGATAATGCTTTGGGAAAGTGAATTGGAAGAAAGCCATGATGCCTACAAAGTGTTAGTTGAGAAAAAGTTGGATGTTTGGAATAAATTTCCCTTGTTTGAATTTGAGAAGATGTACATTCAAATAGTGTTGAGTAGAATTCATGATGAATCCTTGTGGATTGATGAAGCATATTTGATTACTAGTGAAGCTATTAGAGATGTAACTAGTTTGTGTTCCTCTAGACCAGTTCCCAAATGGAAAGCTATGGATGAGAATGATAAATTTGAGATTAATGGTGTGAATCTTGAAGGGAAAGAGATTGATTTAAGATCAATTGTTGATCTGGTAATATGGTATGCTGCTATGGTCATTGGTCACAAAGTTTGTATCCCTAACAATGACCTTATAGTTTCTACTACTACTATGCATACTTCTACTGATATAGTTAAAAGAGGTATGGAATATGACTTTTGTGAATTACTTTGTATACATATTTTGAAGAATTTAAGGGAAATCAATAAGAATAAAAATAATACATTTTGATATGGAAATTTGGTTGTCTATTTACTCTTTTACTTTTTGAAAGAGTTTCCGATAATAGGAAGGATAGAATGGTCAAATTCAGAGCATATTACCTATCAAATCAAGAACATCATGATAAATCTTGGTAGTTTGGATGCACAAGAGTCTTACCTTGTTGCATTATTTGGAAAATTTTAGATGAGGATGAACAAAAGGTTTAGGATTCTAGTAAGTGTTGTTGAAAGGTACTCCGAAAGCATAAATTTTATTGTGTCTACAAATTTTTGTCACATGGAAGTAGTTGAATCAAGGTTAGTTTGGATATATGAATTGAACTATGAAGTGTCAGAGGTTTAAGTTGATAACTATGCTAAAACTCATTTGGAAAGCCCTAAAAATCTTAGTGTAGAAGGCACCTCTGGTAGTGTGATTGGAAAAAGGAAGAAAAGGAAGAGTTTTTTTAAGCAAGAAGTTGTTGAAGGAAGTGATCTTGAACATGAGCATGAAAGAATAAATATTTAGAGAGCTTTGGAAGAATTGCATAAGGTTATTCCCGATGCTAATTTTGATTCATCTATTTCTATTGTGGAAAATCTCCATGACAAGATTGATTCTTTAAAGGCTTACATCTCTAGGCTTGAAGTTTCTGCTAGAATCAAATCTAATGAAGGAAATTTGGAAGATATCAAAGAGAAATGTGTAAATTCACATAGTCGAGTGATGAAGTAATTAGAGAGTGTACAGGGTTGTGAAGAAGAGGCACAAAAACTACTTTCTTTTTGCCTAGATTGATTTGGCTATACACTAGATATAAGAAATGAGATAAGGATGAGTGAATCCCAGTTGAGCACTCAGGAAGATACATACAGGTTGGTAGAAGATAAAGATAAAGATAGGTGGTCCTACATTGTTCAGCTTTAGGACAAATTATTTTCTCTATAGAATTAGAGGACAAATGTTATTAAGAAGTTTGTGGCATTCAAAGACATGATTAAACTCAGACATACTATTGTTTCCAGTGCTCTTGATTGTATTGGCGAGTTATCAGAGATCAATCTTAGTCCCAATACTTTCGCAGATGGTGTAGATTATTTAATTAAGCTTGATCTATTTTACAAGATCCTTGTAAGTGAAAAAGGTTCATGGGAAGAAGGTAAAGCATCGTGGAAGGCTATCCTGGAGAGTCCTAGAGGTTATTCTTTAGGTTAATTCAATTTTGTGTTCATATATTTTTTGGCTACATTTTTTATATGTACATATATACCAGTTCCCCTTCCTTTGTCATTGATTTCAAAGGGGGAGAGATGGAGAGATGGAGAGATGAAGAGATAGAGAGTTAGAGGAAAAACATTTTTGTGAAGAACAATTTTGATAGGGGAGTATTCAGAGTATCTAGTTTTAGTTGGTGGAAACTATTTTTGTCATGCATTTTGCCATCAATTCCAAAGGGGGAGATTGTTGGAAGCCTTGAAACATGAGCATGAAGTATGGATGGTTTGTGTTGTTTGTTCCTATGTTGTCATTGATGTCAACATGGTGATAACTATATGGGAATACTTCTTGGTTTACCAAAAGTTGTTCTCTATCAGTAATACCCATTTAAGATGGATCGGTGTGTTGGTATTTGAGTTTGGAATTTACTGCAAGACCTAATATGACTCTAATCTCCTAACCATGTTTTTTTGTCTCATTCAGACAACTATATCCTGGATCTTGAGTTGTCTTTTGTTGTGAGTAGAAAGTTATCTCTGACAGAGTTTAACTCTATATTTTACTATTGTTCTGTGTGGCATATTGTGTGGGAGACTCTGCATTCTACTAAGGTGAATATTCTTATGTTGTATTTTTGATTGATAGTCTCTTTACTGGTGGTTGTGAACCCCAATCCAAATGCCTGCAAAACAACATGAACAAACACATTAAAAGGTGAAATGCAAGCAAGAATAAGGATTCCTCAACAAATTAATTTGAATAGCAAAAGAGATAGAAAATGAAAGAAAGAACACAATGAAACTTGAAAGCATATCAAAATCTATTCTAAAGCAAGAAAACTCCTAATCTCTTGAGGGAATTGGTGCCAATTTGATGTGAAAATTGGCCCTTTCCCAACTCCAATGATACAAGATTGATATGCAATGAAGAGTGATCCACTTTGTTGATGCTTGATGTATGCTCCAAGATGAAAATCTGCATATAACCTAACTATGCTTGGATGAAATTGATGATAAGTTGCTATGGATTTGAGTATAGTAACTTTACTCAAATTATGGATGATGAGATGAAGAGATTAACCTCTTATTTATAGATTGATAAGTTGAAAGCATGCCCAAAGTAGAGCAATGTGGGACTAAGAATGAGCCAATGAAAAAATGCCACTTATCAACTTGTGAATGGATGGAGGATGTGCAAGTTTTGAAGAATGTGCAAAGAGGGGGGAGATTCAAATTCAAAATATGGCTTGAAGGATGAGGTGAAAGGTGAAGTTAATGTCACATGGCTCAAGAAAAGGACTTGTAAGAGATGTTAAATGCCATGTTGGAAGGGACAAGTCCTTTTGGGGGGAGATTTCAAATTTGAGGAATATTCCCACTTGGATGCCTTTTTTGAATGAAAAATAGTGATTTATAAAACAATTAAATTGATTTTCATATGCAAGTTGGAAAATCTAGAGGGATTGGAGTGATTAGGATTAGCATTGATCATGATTTGATTAATTTAAAATGATGTTAGTTGATTTGGACCATTTTGACATTTTAGGATTGAAATAAATCAAAAAAGAGATGAAAATGATTTAGACTTAGTTAAATAAATATTTTTGATTTATTTAACCAAAGGGTGATGTTAGATTAAATTAGATAAATGCTTGATTTATTTAATTTAATTAGATTAACTTTAGAGATTTAATCAAATAATATAGATTATTTAATTAAATAAAGATAGGAAGATGAAATGACCTAGCTAATTACACGAAGATAATGATTTAATTAAATTGAGGGATTTATTTAATTAAAAGGAGAATTATGATGACTTTAATCAAATAAGGCAATTTGATTAAATGGTTAGACAGAGGGATAATTCAGAATGAAGCAATGTTAGTAGATTAGGATCAAGTGTGCGATATCAATATGTATATTTTTGATGTCTACAGTGGTATGATGGGAAATTAATGTGCTCTCAAATCTGAAAGGTTTTTTCTTTGAGAATTATTTATTAGTATGGAGAATTATGTTTTAGTCTTGGTTGACTCAGTGTATACAATATATTATGAAGACTAGTTATACTTTATGGATGTTATACAACTTGGTATAATACTTAAATCATATATGGTGTCGACAAAATAAGTTTTTGGTTATTCTTGTGTTCATCTAATCAGGACAACCTAAGTGATGATCAAGATATGCTTGCATATATATAAGATGTTTTGAGGAATGAAGATATAGGTATGGAGAGAAAAAGAGAAGTGAGAAGTGTGTGTGTGTGTGAAGAAGAAGAAAAGTGTGAGAACCTAAACACTTTATCAGTTATGATCAATATAGTTTTTTTGAGCAATTACTGTGTGAGGCAGTACTTCACATTTTGAGCTTTAGTGGAACTGAACCCTGCACATTGAAGGTGTATTATATCAGTTCAATCTTTTGGCAATGAGCCACTATCATTGTATCTTGGTAGTGAGCCCTCTTGTGTACTCAGGTTGTGATCCTTTTTAAGGATAGTGAGTCCTAGAAATGAGCCCCATAATATTGTGTATCTGAATATAATATATTGTGAGTTAATCCTCATTGTGGTTTTTCCCTTTTTGGGTTTTCCACATAAAAATCCTAGTTTTCTTGTGTATGGTTGCATTGACTTTTTTCTATGATCTCTCTTGCTAATTCAGTTAGAATTAGAATAATGTTTAAATTGATTTTATTATGGTTTTATGGAATTTTGATTCACTTCCGTCTTAGTATTTCAGATGTTCAACACGACCATCTTAGGGTGGGTTGCTTTACAGGATATCGTTACATGCTGCCAAGCTATCCTACTGATAGATTTGTATTGATGGAGTTGTGTAGGAAAGTTATCTTTGTGTATAATCAACAACAAGCTATTCATAAGCCGAGCTTCAAATTTCCTATCACCATTGGAAGGTATTCAGTGCAAATGGTGCCCAAGGATAAATCAATAGAATAAAAAATGCATAGTGTGACTTTGAGAACCTTCAAAAGAAGAGTATATTTTTACTACAAAGGCATGAAAAGAAAGATAAAGAAGAGTTATACACATGTCTACCATTTTGAGGATATTTGGGAAAAATGCAGAGATGATGAGGATTTCAAGAGAATGGATTACTATAGGCTCACTGTGGAGCAAGTCTCTTATCTTGGTCTAGCAGATCTTCCTAAATTTATAGAGGATACTGGTGATATCATGAATGTTGCTTATGAAGAAAAAAATAGCAAGAAAATGTTTACCTCTCATCCAATGTTCCTAAAAAGAGGTTACATCTATCCAACAAAGGGTTGCTCCTATTCTAAGTAATACTAATGTATGGTTATAGAGGAAAGGTATTAAGTTGAAACCTTTCACTATGGGTTTTGAGGGTGAAGATTCTAATGGTCAAGCAAGAAGGCAATAGGAGCTCAAAAATAAGAATAAAGAAAGCATTGCTTCCTCTTCCACACGTAAGGGACCAAATATCACATTTACTTGTGGAAAGAGCACAACACCATCAACAAAAGAAGAGAAACCTCTGGAGGAAGAATGGGAACAAGAGGAAGATGAACACATAGAAGAAGGGAAAGATGAAGAAATGCAAGTATTACCGCATGATAATATCTCACAAGATCTTCCCCAAACATCATCACCTATTGCTACCACAATACCTTCAACACCTCCCATTCCTACCTCTCCTCTACCTCCTCTTTTGAATTCACCTCCACCTACCATATTTTTTCCTACACTCAATGCAACAATACCTCCATCTATACATACAATTATTTCATCTCCTTCCTGAGGATCAATATTACAAAATGTAGAAGTTATTTTTGGGTCTCCATCCTCAATTCCAAGTTTTTCATCTCCTTTGATATTTCTTTGCAGTCAAATTTTGATCGATTCATGAATGAATCACTACCAGATGCATCAAATGTGAAAATTCTAGGTGTCATGATGACTAAGACTCTAACTATTGTAACTACTATGTTTATGCCCATAAATATAGGTGTGCCTCAGGAAATAGCAATAGGGCTAGAAAGTAGTGTTTCATTTCTTCCTCCATGGATTTTAGCACAAGCTCCTAAAAGGAAAAAGCAAGTAGTTTCTCCTGATGAGTTTTATTTTGAGGAGTTAGCTCCACCAAAAACCAAAGGGGAAAAGAAGCTAAAGGTTCTCTCAAGGCTACATATGGAAAAATATAGATATAATTATGTGGAAGTGGCATAACCCCCACAAGATAAAAGTTGTGAGGAGACTAATATAGATGATTACACCATTACAAGAGTTGAACTTGGAAAAATTATGCACACAATTAAAGGAAGATGCTCAAACATCTTTGACTGCATTGATGGAAAAGTTCGATGAGCTAAAGGAGACCAAGGATATGTATAAGGAAAAAGATGAACACCTAAACTTTATGGTAAGGAGGATTACACAATCTTCTAAGAATGTAGAACCTTTTGTGATGAGTATAGAAGAACCTTTGGTCTAGAATATTGAGAAGTACTATTCCAAAGGTAAAGTCATGTATGAATTTGTGGAAAAAATAATTGGCAGAGATCACAATTCATGACTACTGCAATGGAA
This sequence comes from Sequoia sempervirens, assembly GCA_007258455.2. Classification (NCBI taxonomy): domain Eukaryota; kingdom Viridiplantae; phylum Streptophyta; class Pinopsida; order Cupressales; family Cupressaceae; genus Sequoia; species Sequoia sempervirens. The sequence continues at coordinate 42,503 of VDFB02041176.1, forward strand.
AGGATTACACAAATGTCAAAGGTGAAACTTGAGTTGGAAAAGAAAGAGAATATGCTTTTCATTGGGCAAAGGGAGATGGAATAGAATATTGAGTCTTGGACTCAGCTAAAGAAAGTAAAAATGGTTAAGTTAGTTGAGTTTGGGGTTATTCCTAACAAAGATAAGTATGTTGAGATCAAGGAATCAATCATAAATAACATAAATGTCATCAAAAGCTTAATCAAGGATGTACAAAAAGTTCAAGAAGATGTTGGAGAGAATCATGTGGTTTTGGTAAATAGAGTTGAAGAATTTTTTATGCAAAAAGGCTTGTTCTTCTGAAAAGAATTATTTCATAAAATTCCATACCATCATTGATTACACTTCAAGACCAGATGACACAGTGATGTAGGAGATCCTAATGAAATATGAAGATTTCCAAGCTCAAAGAGAGGAGCAATAATATTTTTGTATTTCTAGAGTTAGTTAATTTTTATGCTTTTCACATGCATTATGTAAATAGGCATTGACATTTTTACATGTCATTTTGTGTTGATGCAACTACATGTAAAAACAACACCAGTACTAAGTCAAAAAGGATTGTGTCATTGAATAAGTCAAATTAATTAGAATTTTTCCTTAAATAGCTCTTAGCTCTCATCTATAAATATGAGAGAGCTCTTATGTATTAAGGACCTTTAATCTTTTGAAATGAAGTGTTGCCAAAATTTTATTCCAACTTTGAAACTTTTAGTTCAAATTGCATATCAATTTCAATCAATAAAGAAGGAAAATTTTCATACCAAGCTTTGTTTTGGATCAAATTCAAATGAGTGAGAATGTTCTTATATATTTCTCACTAATTTATCTTATTAATTGATTGGATAAGTGGTGCTTCCTTGCATGCAATTGGAGGGCATTCAAGTTGATTTTTATAGACTTTGTGTTATATGATTTACTTGAAGATTGTGTGTGTGCCATTAATATCTTTTTCTGAAGAATTTTCAAGACTTTGATCTTGAAATTGTTCATTTTGTTCGTGGATCTTTTTGTGGTGTGGATTGAAATACTTAATTTGTGCTCCAATCTACATCACTAGTTTTTGTATAACTCATCTTTGAGAAAAACAAAAAGACTTTATGCTTTCGTGTGTTTTTTGATTACATATCTTTTGATTATGTTGGTATTCTTAAATTATGCTTCAAGTCAAATTAAGAATGTTGGGAATTACTACTTTTTTAATTACTTAGAATTGTAGAGCATTACAAAGTAACACCATGGGAACATTATAAAAAAATATAAAATAAGAGAAAATAATGAATGTAACACACCCCCTACATGGTTGAAATAGTGTATATATTGTAAAGTCTAGTATAGTTTTCTTTTTGTTCCAATAAGCAGTACAAAGGGAGCCTCCCTTTTTTGAGAGGAGATATTTATTTCATCATAGCTAGGCTGAAATTCACATTTTTAATTGGTAAAGGGGTTACATAATATTCACCCAACATATTCCTAACATAATGACTATGTATAAGGACAATGGCATAAAGTTGGTAATTTTGGATAAGGGTTACATTTTTGGGGTCTTCCATTTGACCAAAAATGCACATGTCCCAATTGACCTCAACTCCCTCCAAAGAGATTATTCAAGAGATAGGGAGATATTCATAATCAAATATCTCACACATCACAAAAAAAATCTAGATAGGAAATTGGTGAATTTTACGAGGGATGAAATAGAGCCCTTCAACTATGAAATTTTTGAGGACTACTTCATCAATACATACTATGCACTAGATGCCAAGTTTTGGCAATGGATTCCAAGATGTAGATACCAACACCCTGGTAATGGCTATAGATTTACAATATAGAAATTAAATAAAAAACTTTGATTATGTCACCTTCATCTCAAAGGGAATCCACAAAGCACTAATGAAAATTAAAGGAGATTAAATCATTGTACACTTCAAATGGTATTCTCTCCTATGTATCATTTTAAATAGTGGAAAAATAATTTGGGCTCCTCAAATGCAAATAAGATCCTAGGATGAAAGTGGATTCATTTTCCTAGACCAAGAGTGGACTTATATTTGGGATATGCTTTGTGAATAATCTAGCTATGTGACTTTTGCAAAGTTCTTTGTTGGGGAAGTTATAAGAAATCTAGGGTTCCTATTGATTGGATATGTTTTGATAAAGATAGAAGATTCTTGAGGCCACTTGACCTGAATCTTGAATTGGGAATTGATCAAATCTAGAGCAATTGTCTCTTCTATTCCTACTACATAATAATTATGGTTTATGGTGCACCAATTTTACCCAATATACTATCAAGGGTAGTGTTAGATATAGTTTCATTTTTGGATATCATGTTGCAGTTGAATAAGGCTAATAAGACTCATTTGAGAAATGTGAAGAAGGGAAATATCTTGCCACCAATAATTTTTTTCTTTTATTTTTTGATAACTTCAAAAGAGGGATTGGAGTTGCTATACTCCAAATTAAAGCTTTACATGATGAAAGTGGATGCATAAAGGAACTATGATCTAGAGCATTATATTGACTAGGTTAGAACTAAATTCAAATTAGTTGGATAAACTCATCAATTTGATAAAATTGAGGATTGAAAAGGAAATTGTTCCTCTAAGGAAGATGTTTAGAAAAGGAGAGAATCATGGGTGAGGATTCAAATTGTAGAGGAAAAGAAGGGATCAGATCCCTCATACAAAGGGAGATATTTAGAGATTGAGGACCTAATCCTCAAGATATTGGTAATAATTGATAAAGATACTAATCTTATAGGTGTGGATCCCAAATTAGAAATGGATAGTCCTAGGCTTGCAACACATATCAATGTATAATAGACTCCCCAATAAACAACCTTTGCAACAAATATGTCCTCAAATTTTGGTTGATTATCTTGATGATGAAGATGATGTTCCAAAAATTGAAGAAATTAGGTAGTTAGTGAGCTCACCCTAGAGGGTTATGGTTGAGGCTCCCCCTCATTATCAAGTATGATAATCAATTTTCAGACTAGGGGAGATGCTATCAATGATGTTAGGAAACTAGCATCTATAAATTTCATGTCAAACTATTAATTTTATAAGTCCAAATAATTTAAGGAATTTTCAATCAAGAATAAGGAAGAATAATATAGTTAGATCACGAAAGAGAAAAATAAATATTTTAGAGGATAAGTATGAGGAAATGGGATTTTTTTGGAGGAGGTCAATTTTTATGTATGTTAGATCACTCCTAAGGAGGGAAGAGAGATTGTAAGAAAAAATGGATGCTTACTTTTGGAAGGATGGGACATTTCCTTTGTAGTTGTATTGGGAATCATTATAAGATAAGACATTGATGAGCCCATATTAAAACTTGAGTAACAAGCTCATGACCTATATTTTGGCTCAAGGTTTAATGCTAAGTATGAAGCCTTAGCAATATAGTATAAACATACAGAGACAATAAATCCATAAGTAATAGATAATATGAATGAGCTTACTATTAACCTAATTGTTAAAATACATCTAGATACTAGTGCTCCTCAACTAGTATCTTTCATTGTTAATACTACACTTTTCAGTGAAGCTTCAGTAAAAAAATTGTAAGCAAGCTTTGACAAGACACAATAGGAGAATTTGAAGCTATTAAAATAATACAATAAATTTGTAGCCTTGTTAGACCCCTCCTCAAAACACTATTGCAACACCAATGATTCCTCAATAATTTGCATCCACTATAGATATACCTTTCCAAGATAAGGAAACTTATCTCAAGATAAATGAGTTAAAATAAAGAAAATAAGCTAAAAATGAATTTAAACAAGAAGGTGATAAGAAATTGGTAGATATGATAGATAATCTATTGGATCATAAATTATCTTGTGTCTTACACCACCTAGAAGGGACATGGAATGGATACAACACCTTGAGAAATACATATTCCAACCATGTCCAAGTGAGGAACAATTTGAAAGGCATTTTTATCTCTGGAGTATAAGAACACCATTAATAGATAAAATGATAAATAATGCCAATTTTGATGTTGATGATCTTATTGATATGTCAACAATTTTGGAGAAATGCATTGCCTTGGAAAAGGTTCTAGATGAACATGGGATCTCTCACGTAGTTTTGGAGAATATTTTGAACTCTTTTGAGGAATTAGAGAGAGATTTGATGCCAAATATACTAAAAAATGAAGGAGTTAAGGTATACAAATCTTGGAAAACATATTTCAGCAACATCTTTCCTCACCATCTTAATTCCATTTGTGATAATAACAAGGTAGACATGGATCTATTCAAGGATATAATGGATAAGTTAGTAAATCTAGAAACAAGTTTGATTAAATTATTTGAAGAGGAATATTATTTATTTGAATAATTCTAGCCAAATCCTTCCATTTTCCCCTCCTTCAGATGATACATTTACAACATAAGTCCAAAAATAAAAAATAAAATTACATGTGATTGCTCTAATTTTATCTTCTTCTACACTCCTAGAATTATATTTTGTAGTGGCTTCTAAAATGGTTTTATCTCTAGGAATAAACTACTTTTGTCTTAATTGAGGTAGTTGTACCTACATTTTTATTTTCTCAAGTGAACAAGTTGTTAAATGAAAATGTGACATCTATTCAAGGCTCTAATATTTTCTTCTCCCCTATGCTACAAAATGAATTTTGAGCCTATTTTTTGGACTTTGTAAAGTGAAATTAGGGGATGGGATAGTCACATTTTAGTGATTCTTTGTGTATCAAAGAAGAGAATTGTAATTTTTTTCATGTAATAGAAACACACAGTCTAGTTAAGGCATATACGACTGATATTATTCAATGTTCTTGTCTTTTTTTTATACACAATATTTTATGAATCAATATAATCAAATATTATGAGTTTATACATTGCACATTTGCTATGATAAATGTTTTATTGATGACATCTATTCAAGGAATAAATTAATTGATTTAAATAAAATGTTAAAATATTATGATATATTAAGGATTTGTTAGTAGAATTAGTTTTAAATGAGTATTATTGTATTATTTTGTTATAAAATAATAGTGTCTAATAGAACATTGTTGTGCAGTTTTCGCACACACACCCCACTGAAAGTAGGGGCCCTCTTTTGTTCTAGTTTTTTATGCTTTAGCCCTCAGATTCTGAGGTTTTGTTGCCTTAGCACATGTTTGAATGATTATCTTATTCGTGCATATGACCCCCCTTATGGGAAGCACTTTGAAAATCTAATGCTCTGATCTCATTTCGGGTTTTTCACTGCTCTCGAGATTTTCCACTTCTTTTGGATTTCCCCAGATGCTTTCAAAACCCAGCGACTGATGTTTTGCACTATTTTCTGGAGATTTCGGTCCCTCATGGAATTTTGCATGGATCGGCTTTTCCCCACATTCTGTCTCCTTTCCGAATTCCCAGATTGGTGTTTGGTCTATCATTTTTATGAATGTTGATGGCCCAGTCGCTGTATTCTCCTATTGATTGATGAGTTCAATGGTGCTTAGCATTCTCATGATTGCATTTTCGAGCTCAATCCTATGTGCATGGTTGTTTTCATTTTGGTTGATCTTGGGATTTTTTGAGCTTGTGTGATTGTCGGCCCTGGGTCAGTTTGTGAGCTTGTTTTTTATTTCATTTGAGTGAAACTCACCTGTGTCTCCTTTGAATAACCTATCCTCAGGCTTAATAGGGGTGGCAATCAAAATCTAGCCTAACTCCCTTGCGTTCATGGTGAAATTTTAGGGTTTCAGATTTAGGGCATCACCATTTCCTCTTGATTTACCTTTGGATAAGCCTCAAATTTAATGATGATCTATAGGAGGTTCAAATTGAGCTGGTTGTGAACCCAAGTTCCTCAAATTTGTGATCGTTCGATCAATTTGAGTGAAGTCATGTGAGAATGTCGACATTTGGGTTTTCCTTAAGTTTCGAGATTTTCCTTCACTGGCGGATTTCCCGATTTTCCTTGTCCTCTACGTTTTCCCAAAATATGTAGTGATCCAGAGTTTCGCCTGCTTCACGGATTTCCACTCCCTCCGGATTTTCCTAAAATTTCCACTATCTTCATTTTCTGGAACTTGTAGACTGTTGTTGTTTTCACGGATTTCTGTCTTGGCGGAATTCTCTAAAACTTTGTTGAAAATGAAGGATTGTGAGATAGCATGAATTATTAGCTACTGATTGTGCATCATGTGATTAATCTGAGTAATATTGAGATCTTTCATGATGTTTCTTATCTGATTGTGATTGATTGAATTATTATTGGGTGCTTGTTATGCTTATTTCACCAGAATCCATCTGGCTGGGAATTTTCTGAAATTCCTCTTTGGCCTGGATTCTGCGAAGGGGTGAAAATCCCAAACTTTGAAGAAATTATGCTTTAACGATATTTCAAGGGGGATTTTGATCTTTTCTTGGATTTATTTGAATGATGAATATATTATTGGTGATGGGCTAATTCTGATCCTCATGTTATAATGGATATTATTGATGGTGGTTTTTGCTAAGTGTAGGCTAAATTTAACAAGGTCGTCAAGGAATCGATGGAGGAGATTAATTCGATCGAAGGAGGGTTTAAAGCATTTATTACTTCACTTGTGGCTGACCTGGAGGGGATTTTTCTTAATATTCTAGATAAATTGGATTGAGATAAGGACAAAGGGGCCAGTTAATGATCGATTACATTGGGAGTTGTGCTTCCTATTTATCCAGGGTCTTTTCTACCTAAGTTTTTCCATCCTTCACATGCGTTGGACCGGATTATATTGGAGATCCCAAGCCGACCTAGATGAGTTCATGCATTTAATGTGTATTTTATCCTATTTTTAATTCCTCTTGGCTGACCTATTTTATGGCCATTTATTATTGTAAAATCTAAATTATGCCGACATATCTTGGGGATTTCTATAAATATGGCATTTTGCCTCATTCTTAAGAGAGAGATAGTTCTTGGCTTAGAAGCAATTAGGGTAGTAATGTAAGAGTTGGAGTTAGAATTTAGTTCATTCTAAGCAAATGCTATAACACAAAACATTAGAATTGTTGTTATTGGATTATTCAATACAATTGAAGACATTGTGATTTATGGTGATCTCTTTGTGTTGACTTATCTTGCATGGTTCTTGTTGTTCTATCTTTTGGAATTGCTCAGGGTTATTTGATATCTGTTAGATTTAGATTTAGATATGATTCAATGGTGTTTATGATTCGATGCTTGAAGTGTTTGCAGCAATCCCTGGTCCATACTTTTTGTAGCTAGCTGATTGTTAGTTGCTTTGCAAAGTTAGTCTTGACCTTACATTTATTATGCTTAGTTCAATTGTGAAGGTTTATTCATTTTGATTGCAATAGGGTTGTCTTGGATGAGTGTTCATGATCTGAAAATATTTAATACCTTAGAAGATTGCACCATTTCTATAAGATCACAGGTTTATCTGGGGTTAAGAAGGAATTAGTTTATGAGGGATTGGTCCATTTCAAGTATTTCATCATTTGCATTGTTAATGTTAGGAGTAGTTTTAATTTAGAAATCTCTTTGAAACCCTTATCTTTTGTTATTTATTTTATCATTTGGGTTGGATTTAGGATTGAAGTATCATCATATTTCCAGATTTGATAAATTGAAGATTCAATATTTGCTTGTAGTAAGGTCCCTTTGTGATTACCAACATTTTCACATTTATCATTGAGTTTTTTATGCATTGTCAAGACCAGACATTAGAGACCTTGGGGTTATCTCTTGAGGCTTGTTGATAAAGATTTACCTTTCAAGAGAGATAAGATACTTGTATCTTGTCTAAGTTGTTGCTATGCAAAAAAAATCATCAAAAAATTGGTGCTAGAAGGAGGGCCTGAATAAGGAAGCTGGATTGATTTATGTCTGCCATCTCTCCTGAAAGATTTAGAAGAAGAACTAGATCTACTCCAGGGGAGGAGGAATTTCAAGAATTACCAGCCCCTACTACGTCAAGAAGGACCAGCGGAGGAGGAGAATCATCATCCACCCAAACCACCTCCATCATCTCCATCATCCCCATCTTCATCAGGTTCATCTCCATCTGAGTTTGAGGAAATTCCCATTCAACAACCTCAGCTAGCCATAAATCAGCCATTACCACCCCCACCTCAACCAATGGCTTTGCTTTCCAATAACCCATCTCCATTGACCTTTAATAATTACAATGTCATGCCCAAGAACCCTGAACACTTTTGTTCAAAAATCCATGTTAATAACCCCAATAGAACCGCTAAGGAACATATTAGGATCTTTAAAACTACCCTCAAGGATAGGGGAATCGATCATGAGGATGTTGCATGCAGAATTTTCCCATATTCCCTTAGGGATGAGGCATTTCATTGGTATAACCATCTTCCTACTGGGTCTATCAATACTTGGCTATAGCTAGAGACTATGTTTTTACAGAAATTTGAGACCCCAATCAGTGCCAATGAGTTACTTCTGTAGTTTATTAGGGTCAAGAGGAAGGAAAATGAACCAATAGTGGCTTTCAATAATATATTTCATAGGGCTTATGCTTGTAAGGAAAATCGGATGCGGAAAACAATTCTCCTAACGTAAATACCTCAGGAAAGAATGCAGATACACTTTAAAAATTACAATTACAGTCCAATTAAGATGCACTATGAAACAAATAATAGAAACAGAGTATTTGAAAATCACACATGAACACCAGATATACGTGGGAAAACCCTTATAGGAGAAAAACCCACCACACCAAGATAAATCACTTTGTATTACAGTAATTGAAATTACATACAATAGTCAGACTTATCTTACTGGTGTCTGTTTACAACAACATTCACCATTAACAATATTAGATAGAAACCTTTTTTGTTTACAGTCTTTATAGAATCAAAATCATACACTGACATAGTTCGAACTCTTCACACTCCACTATTGATTGAACCAACTAACCAATAGATCATCTAACCAATCACAAACTACAATCACTGAGTAAATCCATGTCAAAATCTGTCTGTAGAACTTCCTCACAGAACTGTCGCAACTGACTATCTTCCAACTATTCACATTCGGCTCCTCCTATTCGTCCACGAGATGCCACATCGAAAGGTCTTACTCGGTCAACAAAATTTTCACTGTGTTGGCATCTCAGTGAGACACTAACAGTGTCTCGCCAATGCCACATAGCCTTCATACCGATGTCGCCAAGAGTCACTGTAGTCGCCAAGATGTTCTATCAAGCCTCATGAGTTACACCGAGTCACCAAGAAATTGCCTAGACCTATTGCATTCGCCAGAAGATCATAGCGAGTCACCAAAGTTATACCAAAGTCATTTGTCATATCGAGCTCCACAGGATAGTTTTCAAGACATACCGATATCACCAAGAGGTCTCATAGATCAACATTAGGTTACACCAAAAGCATACACCTATCAACAAGACCAAACACATTCGTTGAGACGTTATGTTGAGGCTCCGCAAGTCATATAGACTTAAGTGTTCTCATCGGCTAGACAATCGACTTTCGCCAAGACATCATACCGAGATCCATATGTTTCACCGAAGCCATCAGCAGTCACCAGGACACACACCTTTCGCTAGGACTTTACAC
>VDFB02041177.1:0-82339 GCA_007258455.2 Sequoia sempervirens
ACTTCCCTGAGTTGTATAGGATCACATATGCCAAGCTTGAGGCCATTCTCAAGATACTTGATAAATCCTGGGAGAAGGAGTTTTCTCTGGTAAGGGGTGACCATTGGCTCGTAGAAACATGGAATCTAGGCTTGGATCACAGAAAGGAAGTGTTGGAATGAGTGCTCCATGAAGTGGAGTTAGATATTGAATGGGTCAAGGAAATTAGGATAGACTAAGGAGAATATCTGAGATTGATGACAGATCTTCATATGCCCACCAGTGAGTTGGACCAAGAGAAATTGAAGTCGTACTTACACAAGAAAATGGAAAACAGGACCGTGGATGCGCTAACGCCAAATTTCTTGATTTTTGTTGCTCGTGCCTTTGCTCAATCCAAACAAGTAGTAAAGAACACACAAAAAAGTGACAAAGACTGGGATGAAATTATAAGAAAATCAAGGAAATTAAATTTCCAAGTGATCCAGTCAGATATATTGGAGTGGAACAGGCTCTAGGAGTTGATTATAAAGTTTGTGGAATATGCCACCTTCAAGAAAAGTGAAGGAAATCCTGTGATCCATGATGAGTTTTTCATCAAGTAGCTACAACAAAATGAAATTAAAGAGCTACAGTGTTGCTCACTAGAGGACAAAATAGGCTACATGACAAAGATGTAATTTTAAATTGTAACATATTTGGGGGTAGGTGAAACGCTAATTTGTAGTGAATCTTGGCCACACAATGAAAAACAATCTTGGCTATTCATTTTGCTTTTTGGACACTATAAATAGGGGTTCTCCTCTCATTTTCAAGAGAGAGTTGAGTTGTTGTAATGACATGTTGTAGGAATTTTAATAGAAATTCATTGACTTTGGTGGATTCTTGATTTCCTTTGCATGTTTCATGATTCTTCTTCTCTTAGTTAGTGAATTTGACTAGATTAACTTTGTTGTTCTTTATGTTTTAGCTTGCTCTAGTAGATTAGTTAATGTTGTTCATTGATATTGAAGAATTCTGTTGTGTGTTGGAAACCTTCCTTTTCCATACTTTTTGTTGTTTATTGATGGTAAATAGCTATGTAAAGTTAGTCTGGGCATAAATCAAAAGCTGCACTCAATTTCCATCTTTTATTCATGCTTATGATGAATGAATGGTTGAATATTTGTAGTCCTTAGAAGCTTGCACTAGGTTCATGATACTATGAAGTAATCTGGTTAAGTGGAGCTTAGCTTTTTGAAGGTTTTCCACAGTAGGGTCCTCCATTGTCACTATCCATTGCTAGTTTCAAGTCTAGGAACTCCTCCCTTTCCCTGCCCCTTTTTCCTTTTCTAAATAGTGACTTCGAACAAGGTTTAGTGCACATTGTAAAGCCAAATTTAAAGCTGAAATAGGAGTTCTGGACTATTGTTTGGACCTATATATATTGTGTATCAACTTTCCCATCTTAAGAACTCCATTGGAAAATTCAATTCTCCTCCAACTTAACTTTGTAAGTCTGCCCTGTGATTACCAACAAAATCACATCAAAACAACTGAGACATTCTAAGCATGTCATGACTTGACACACGAGAGACCTTGGGGTAATTTTCAACTTGTTGTTGGATATTTCCTTTGAAGAGAGGTAGTGCACCTATGCACTGCCTATGTTGATAAAGTGCTAAAAACACACATCAATAAAACTGGCACTAGGAGGGCACTTTGACCTAAGCTGGATCAAATCGATTCGTTCTTCCCTGAAATATTTCAGATATTTTTAAGGTCAACGCCAAACAAAGGTGAATTTCAGGAACTTCAACCCCCTACAAGGGTTAGAAGGACTAAGAGAGGATGCAACCTCTTCTTCCTCCTCCATTCCATCCACTTCACCTTCACTTTTAGCTCCTTCCTCTTTCCATCAGCCACACGCTCATCCTTCCTCTTCCATCTCTGCCTCTTCTACTCAACCATCCCAAACTAATTCCAAGTTACTTGCTCCCAAAGCCAGGGTGTTGCCTTTGTCCCTGCCATCCAAGTCCAAGGCATAGTCCCAATTGTCATTGCCCCTATGCAACCCCAATTTGTTGTTCAACAACAAATACCGCCCCTACCTCCCCTCATGGCCTGGCTGGGAAATAATCCTTCTCCATTGTTCTTCAATGCTTACCATGACATGCCTAAGAACCCAAAGAGATTTTGCATGAATTTCTATCCTCAGGATCCACAAAGGAAAACTAAAGAACATATTAAGATCTTCCAAGCAACATTGAAAGATATGCAAATTGATCAGGAGGATGTAGCATGTAGACTTTTCCCTTATTCCTTGGGGGAAGAGGCCTTCTACTGGTATATTAACTTACTGACAGGGTCCATCACATCTTGGACATTGTTGATGAATGCCTTCTTGCAAAAGTACAAGATCCCAATCAACCCTTCAGAGTTATACTGACAATTCATGTCCGTCCAAAGGGAAGTCAACAAGTCGATCAACTCCTTCAATGATCGATTCCACTGAGCATACACAAGGTTGTAATATTTTTATGCACTCAATGATGCTACTTCCTTGACCATTTATTATGCAACATTAGATTACCTCACAGCTGCATTGGTGAGGAGGATGTGACCAACTCCTACCACATTAGTGGATGCTTATGCTGAGGTAGTCATAGCTAGCACTGACTTGGGTAGAACATCTTTGGTCCACTTCCCTCCTTGGGGTAGGTTTCCCACCCTATGTAGATTCAAGGACTTACCCAGGCACTACAACATCAAATTCCCCTAATGAATCAAGTGCCACAGCTGCCCATAATGCCTCATCTAGCGCAACCCATGAACCAGGTGCCCCAGTGCCTCATTATTTGTAGCCTCAACAACTGCAAATCTATGCACAACTGTCACAAGTACCAACATACCTACAAGGGCCCAAATTCCTGCCCACTCAGCAAAACCAGCTAGTGGCATAGCCCGTCTTCCTCCAGAATCAGACATCATAGCCAAGCCACATTGAAAAAGATTGATTGGATGAGCTGACGAAGATGATCAAAAAGATTTCCATGAAGATGACACACTTGAGAAATCAGAATAGCTAGCTACAAGCTTCTCAACGTGGCATTCAATCCAATCTCAACCAAGATAAAAGGGATAACCAAGACAACAAAGATAATCGTGATGTAGGTACCTCATCTAGGAAAAATTATGAGCAAGGACAGAACTCCAATCAGAATTTTGAAAGGAGACCCTCACAAAGACAAAACTAGACATAGAATACAAGGCCAAACAACGAGGGTGTTCCCACTCCTCTTGATCAACCTACTAGTAGTGAGAAGATGACTAGTGGAGTGTATCTCGTTGAGGCTGCCTTATCTGGATGGTGAAGGATTCACAAGACTAGTAGGCATTTTGAGTTGGACTGCCCTGAGTTTCAAATGGTTGCAAAAATCTTTCAAGTGGAGGTCCAAAATGTTGTTGATAGTGCAAATTGTAGATACATAGTTTCATCCAACACATACAATTCCTTCTGTCTTGTTGTCAACTAGGCCCCATTCCCACGGAGCGAGAGGAATGAGCCCGAGATCAAGACTGTCTCTGCCAAGAATGAAGAAGTACAAGAGGTAAGTAATGAGGAAGCTTTATCTCAGCTCTTTACTTTGGTAGATAATGGTCCCATAGATGAAGAAGAGTCTCATGAAGATGAAGTCCAAATGTTCCATCAGAGAGCCACTCCATATAACTTAAGAAACAGGCAAGCAGGGGGACCATTCACAACTTCCATTATGCCTAATAAATTTGGCATCCCACTTGACCCCAATGCTAACAACAACCCTGGTTATCCACATGTACCCACCCAATATTTGAACAAAAACAAACAGCCAGGCCAAACTCAAAGCCAACCCACTAGCTCATCCATAGCAAGATCCTTCGAGGCTGAAATTGAGCAAATAGATGAATATGTAGTTGGAGAGTTCAAGAAGGTTAAAATCAGCTTGTCAGCCTTCGAGCTGCTTAAAGTTCCTACAGTTAGGCACACCTTCTTTAGGGTAATTAATGGACTTGTTCCTCCAAGGTGACACCAGAAATGACAGCCAAGAAGGTCACCTTCAAAGAGACACCACATGAACTAGTAATCCAAGAAATTCTGGGAAAGAAGAAAAGAAGAAGGGCGCTCATCCAAATCAGCAAACTGGGAAACAACTTTCCAGGGAGAAAAATCAAGGGCAATCTAAGGAAAATACAAATGAAAAGGACAAGGGTCAAGTGGACTAGGTTGACGCACCTATGGGTCTCTTCCAAGGAAGGTTTGAAACTCCTCCCTTCCTAACCACTATTAGGATATTCGGGAAGAACCTACACAATTGTCTGATTGACTCTAGAGCATTAGCCAATTTCATGCCTTTGGCTATATGCAAGGATCTTGGGGTTGTCCCCACACCTTTCAAAAGAAAAGCAACTCAGCTGGACAAAATAGAGGTAAACATCACTAGAGAGATCAATCGTATCCCCATGCAGATTGTTGTAGACCCGAGGGTGTAGCAAGTTATTGACTTCCAAGTTGCGGATATTCTGAATACATACAGAATAATCTTGGGTCGATACTTCACCTGAGCATTGAATGGATATGCTGCAATGGATTTCTCTCACATGTGGTTTCCATGGAAGGGGCTGCCAAATCAAATTTGCATCGACTGAGAACCCCACATGAAATTCATGATCACAGAATATAACAACACCAATGAGGTGTTGTTTGCTAAAATAGAATTGGGAAATTATTGCCTCGTGACTTATAGAGGAGAATCAGAGTTTCCAGAAGAAGAGGTAGCTGATAAGGTCCTCTTGGTACTATGCAGTCCTTCTCCCAACTTAGCCTATGCACCCCAAAGCACATAAATGTTAGTGGAATCAAAATATGATGAGTCATATGAAGATGGTAATTTAGGACTGTTAGATGGATTCCAAGACTTCATGGAGAAATGCATACAAGATCAGCTTAGCCTAGGGGCAAGGATGAATATTTAGGAGCTCCTGCTACCTAGTTGGTGTAGGGTTCATAACGCTTCCCACTCAGAATTTGAGTGTTGCTTGTTTCAAACAACAGTAGAGCACATCAAAGGACAAGCCATATCTCAAAAGGAGCCGCTAGCTAGACAACTTGTCATCAACCACAATGAGCCTGTTCCTATTCTAGAAGTGACAGATGTGAATGAGCAACCAAGGAAGAGTGCATGTATGATTGGCACCAAGGTCAAAGAGCCCTCCAAGTTCTAGAAATTATGCTTCGATGGATCCAAGTCCAAGCAGGGAGCTGGAGCCAGATTCAAACTCATCATCCCTATGGGTAAGACTTACTTTGTTGCCCATAGGCTTTAGTTTCATTGCACCAATAACGTAGCAGAATATGAAGTGTTAGATCATGGTCTTTTAATGGCTATGAGAAAGAAGGTCAAAATGTTGCAAGTGTTTGGTGACTTAGAATTGGTGGTAAAAAAGGTCAAAAAATTACACTCTTGTCATGATAGAAGGTTGGAAAACTCTAGGCATAGAGTTTGGGATCTGTTAGAAATCCTAGATGCATTCAACATACAACTAATCCCTCGCTCTCAAAACCATACTACTAATTCCTTGGCTCAAACCACCAACATGCTTCAACCACTTTCTTTGTCTAGCCTTAATCAATTTACTATTGAGCTTACGTCCACCCCAGTTGTGCCAGAAAATGTCACTCATTTTTAGGTGTTCAATGATGATAAGCATATCCTAGAATTTATCACCAGTTCCAATGTATTTTCTACCCAAATAATTGATGAAACTAAGCTCGAAGAAGTTGAATTGGATATAAAAGGGGTCATCAATCTCAAAACTAATACCATTCCACAAGGTATGGTCCAACTAGAACGTATATTTGACTTGGATCAGATCTGAGACCAAGATCAGCAGGCAAAGAAGGACTCCATCAACAATCAATGCCACACTCACAACCTTGGGACAGTCGAGGAGGTTAAAAATGTGTTTATTGGTAAAGTCTACACGTCCAAAGAAAAGACAGGAATCATTGATGCTTTTTGGAGGTATCATTATGTGGTAGCATGGAGCTATGATGATTTAAATACTTATGATACCTCCATTATCACACACACCATTCCTCTTAGACTGAATGTCCAACCATTCCGACAACATCAGTGTCCCATCAATGCACTACTAGAGCCCATCATCTACAGGGAGGTGCAAAAGTTATTGTCAGCTAGAATCATCTTTCTAGTTAGGCACTCCACATGGGTGGCTAATTTGGTCCCGATTAGGAAAAAGAACGGAGAAATCAGATTGTGTGTGGATTTCCGCAATTTGAAAAGAGCTTCGAAGAAGGACAACTATCAAGTGCCTTCATTGGATGAGGTATTACAGATTGCTAATGCATCACAGATATTTCCTTCCTCGACGGGTACTCAGGATACAATCAAGTGATGGTGCAATATGAAGATCGACATAAGACATCGTTCACCACCAAGTGGGGAACATTTGCTTATAGAAGAATGTCGTTCAGGCTCATCAACGCTAGTGCCACCTTCCAACTTGTAGTGGACATAACCTTCAAAGATCTAATTGGAAAATGCATCATCATTTATATGGATGATCTCACAGTGTTCTCAAAGAAGTGAAGTGACCATGTCTCCGATCTATGCAAATTTTTTCAAAGGTGTAGAGAATTTGGGGTTTCTCTCAATCGAAAGAAATGCATCTTTGGGGTCACTGAAGGAAAGCTCCTCAGACATGTTATAGCAGAATGAGGAATCTCTATAGATCCTGAGCGCATTTAGTCCCTCTTGAAAATCCAATTGTCGGGAAGCAAGAAAGAGCTGAAATATTTCTTTGGAAAGATAAATTTTGTCCTCAAATTTATTACAAGCTTTGCTAAAATCGTCAAGCCACTTAATGCAATGTTGAAGTAGGATGCCAAAATTAAGTGGACCCCAGAAGCAAAGTAGGCCTTTGAAGAAATCAAGAAATCTATTGTTGATGCACCTGTGCTTGTTAGCCCTAATTATCTAAAGCCATTCTACATTTACTCATTTCCTTCAGATCATTTATGTGCCAACATTTTAACCCAAAAGGACGATGAAGGGAATGATCACCCCATCGCCTTCATGAGTGCTCCCTTGAAAGATGTTGAACTAAGGTATCACAATGTGGAAAAGCAAGCATACACTCTTGTCAGAGGAGTTAAGAAGTTCAAACATTACATCCTATAGAACAAGGTCTTTGCCATTGTCCCAGATCTAGCAGTGAAGATGTTGCTAATGCAAAATGAGCTAGGGGAATGAAAAGCAAAGTGGGTCACCTTGCTGCAGGAATATGACATGGAGATTCATCCGATGAAATTGGTAAGAGGACAAGCCCTCACTCAGACAATAGCTAAAACAATAGCTGAAGTAGGAACCGAGCTCACGGCTCAACAATATTAGGTTGAGGACATTTCCTCAAGGGAGTGGTACGACGACATTGTTTTTTACATGCTGCACAACAAGTGCCCATCTCACTTACAGAGAGTTCAAAAGCACACCCTTAGACTGAAGAGCAATAGTTACATGCTACAAGGATCTATCCTTTACAAAATAAATCATGAGGGAGTGTACCTTCAGTGCCTAAGAGAAGAAGAAGCAGCACACGTGCTAAAGGAATTTCATAAGTTTAGTACCAGACATGGCTCAAGTCCTTCTACTGCTCACCAAATCCTACGAGTAGGTTACTATTGGTCAATAGTCTTCAAGGATGCTCATAACCATGTCCACATGTGCCATGTCTGCCAGACCACTACCACCAAAGAAAGAAACGCTGTTGTCCCACTGCAACCAGTCTTGGAGGTGAGACCGTTTGCACAATGGGATCTCCACTTCAATAGTTCGATAAGCCCGCCATCTTCTACAGGACATAGGTACATTCTAGCTACCTTCGATTATTGTACTAGATGGACAAAAGCTATTGCTTGTAGGAAATGTACAACAAAGGTAGTTGTTAACTTTCTTGAAAGTTTTATTATAAATCATTTTGGTTTCCCATATGCATTAGTGTGTGATAATGGTCCAACCTTTGCTTCACTTAAATTCGCTAGTTGGGCTTTCAATTACGATATTGCCCTTTAATTTTCATCCAACTAATATCCTCAAGGAAATGACCTGGTTGAATCTACAAACAAAAACTTGATTCCACGCCATCAAAAGATGTGACAAAGAAACCCAAGGACTGGCATACCCAGCTCTGCTTCACCCTTTGGGAAGACCACATATGCCACAAGGTTGCCTTGGTTGATTCCCCATTCCACCTTGTTTATGGCTTAGAGACTGTATTCCCAATTCACCTGAAAATCCCCACCCTTCAATTCATTAATAACTTTTACAAAGAAGGGGATCGAATAGAAGCTCGCTTAGATGAGCTGCTACACTTAGAAGAAGTACATGACCGTGCCATTGAAAATTTCACCAAACACCAAGGCATAGTCAAAAGATGGTTAGATCGAAGAGACAAAGTAAAGGACTTTAGAATTGTTGATCTAGTCTTATGTTGGGACAAGGCCCATGAGAAAAAAGGGGGACATGAAAAATTTGACAAGCTCTAGCTTGGCCCCTTTCAGATTGCTGAAATCCTCAAAGATAATGTTTTTTGCCTCAAGACCCTAACTGGTGAAGATGTCCCATTGCCTGTCAACGGGAAACACCTGAAGCATTATTTCCAGGCTTGAGCTCTTTTGAGCTACTTCTATAAATATTACCTATATATAGGTTAGTTTAGGTTGCTTTTGGTTTGCTTTTGTCCCGTTGCTTCACTTTACTTTTGTTTTGTTTGTTTTCCAACCTTTTTTTCCTTGTTGAGGGTGTTTCTTTGTTCCTGGTGTGGTGGTCATACTCGTTCAACAAATAGTTCACTTTGTTTCCCACTCTTTGTTTTCTTTGGATAATTATTCACTCTTAATCATTGGCCTCTAATTGTTGCTATGGAGTAGTTTCCTTATTTGAACTCATGCTTGACTTAGAACTCAACCTTTTATTGAATCCTTTCACACTTGTCTTGGATCTTGCATGAAATACACTAATTTCCTCTGCAGAATTGTATAATGGTTGTTATGAAAGCAAGGCAAGTGAAAAATCTTAAATCTACTTCAATGACCACTATGATTCCAATCCCACTGTAAGCTTCAATGCTTACATGGTTGAATAAAAGAAGTAACATCAAAAGAATATCAAAAGAAAGAAAGAAAGAAGCGTTGAAAATCAAGTAACCATGTGGGTGTGTGGACAACTCTACCGAGGCTATGGACGCCTGCCTGGCAGTAGAGAAATGTTCGTGGGATCACAATGACAACTCCATCAGGGCTATGGAAACTTGAATGGTAGCGGGACAATGTCCAGGTTACTTTTGGAGTCAGATGGTTAATGTAGCTTTTTTGGCTAGATTAGGAGCCATTGGTTATAGTCTCTAAGGAGGGGAAATGAATTCACTATTCACACACACTTCTGAGATGCTCTCATGATTTGATTCAATTAAGGTTTTTGTTCTCTCTCTCACTTTTTAGTTCACCTTTGGAAATAGGATTCTAGTCTGCAAAACCAAAGATTCTTGGTTTTGAATGAACACTTATCCCTAGAATGCTCAGGAGAGTTCTCCAACAGAGTCACCATTTTTTGTGCCCTAAGCACACATGCCCCATTTGGAATAGGAACCCTCTTTCTTTTCACCTCGTTGGGTTGTGTTTGTCACTGCCTCATTTTTCATGCCCACTATTTTGTGTCCTAGATTCTCAATGAGCTTTAGAGAAGTCATCTTGAGTTGGCCATGTTTCTCCACACTCAAATTTTCAAGGATTTAGGCCTTTGAGGAACTCCCTTGGTCATTTCACTTCACCCCTTTTGAACTGGCATCCTTGGATCCTGGTGGGCCCGCCCTCGTGAACTGCCCCATATGGGTTTCCCCGACCTCCCGGTCATTCCAAACAACCATCATTTGCTGCCCTTCTGCCTTGCGGAACCCGCAACCTCCGATGTTGTTTTCCTTACCAAGTGCCCGAGTGACCAACATCTGGCTGTCATCTACCTATCGGATTCTACCCTTCAGACAACCATTTTCAAGTAACTGATCACCAACCTCAAGTGCCTCCATACGATCATTAATGAGGGGCATTAAATGATGAAAAATCTATAAATAGCCCCTCCTGAGCTGTCATTTTCATCCTATCAATTGTTCAGAGTGAGTTAGAGAGCCTTGCAAATGTTGTCGTCGCACTCGCTGAGTGCATTCGTCGATTCCCTATTTGGTTGACCACCTTCATCGGGTTCTAAAGGTTGGTTTTCTTCTGTGTGCCCTATTTCAAGGTTTCCTTGATTTCTATGTAAAATTGATAAATTTGAAGGGAGAAAACTATATAGATAACTAGAGTAAACCAAGGTGCACAAAACCCACTTAAAATTTTAAAACTTGGAGAAAATTGTCTTGTCGACCACATGTGGAACTTGAACTCTCCATTGCCATTTGTCAACCAGAGAAATCATGCTCTATGGGTCCGCACTATAGTCATCATAATTGCCATCCTTCGAAATATGTCTAAACTTGAAACGACGAACTCCTTTGTTGGGTCTGCCCCGGCGGGAGGCTCCTTCCACCTGGCCGCCTTAAACTTGGTTGAATTCAAAAACTCGAATGGGGATCCATTGACCTTCTTGGGTCCACATCTGTGGACTTCAGCCCCTGGAGCACCTTTTAAACTTTTTCGTTCCAAACAGCTATTCGATAATCACTTTCCGGTGCGCGGACCCTACCCCTTCGATCACCCAACAAACGCAAACTCTCTCACAATCTTCAATTCTTGATGATGCTGGCTCAACCTTGTGGAATTTTGCTTGTGGACATCTTGGTATTTTTGTTTTAAATGGCTTTCACAGCTTGGGGGTCCGCTCATCAAAATCTGTGGCCTTCGCCGCCATCGAAGCTTTTAGCGGGATTAACCTGCCTTGTGCGAGTCCAGCCGGGTGAGTTTCCACCTCCCTTTCGCTGATGCCATAATGATTGTCCAAACGGTGAGACTCTGACACCTCCACAGTGGTTGGGTCCCGACCTCCCCTCTTCCGGTCGATTCCTTTTTCTATTTTAAATGACTAAGTGTAAACTTTTTTGCGGGCCCCTCCTTGTAGACCTTCATTCATGGACTGCTAGGGTGGTTTCGCCATCTCGAACGACCCCTAATGATAGACCTTCTGCCCTTTGGGGCCTGACCTTGCCACTACC
This sequence comes from Sequoia sempervirens, assembly GCA_007258455.2. Lineage (NCBI taxonomy): Eukaryota > Viridiplantae > Streptophyta > Pinopsida > Cupressales > Cupressaceae > Sequoia > Sequoia sempervirens. Next base: position 11,224 of record VDFB02041177.1, read on the forward strand.
TCTAGACCGACTAATGATAAACATGAAGATGAATCCTTCTATGGACCCGATGCTACAAGTTTCTCCTGTCGAACCACCATCTAGCCTTCGCTATCTCGAATAGCCATCACCCATCGTCCACCTGCACCCTCTGGTCCATGATGAATTAAGCTCCAAGTGCACTATGATGTTGTCCTTTGGGTTTGTAGGTCCCACATGGAGAAACTCCATTTGTGGGTCGTTGTCTTCCTAATGCCATTTTAGCGACAAACCCCAAATAGCTAGGTAGCCTGCTACACCCACATGCCTGAAAGAAGACCTTAATGCCTCCAAACTTAAAAACAACCTTGAACCATGTGCCAAAATGGTTCCTCCTCCTGAGTGGACCCCACATAATGGTCAAACCTTAAGGCATACTGGGACAAGCGGGCCGCCATGCCCCAATTGTCGTACCTCCTACAATTTCTTTAGAATAGCCACCAGCGTAGGGAAGTCTACACCCCTAGGCTCGAATTGTTGTAGCTCCCTCATGTGAAATGTTGATGTTGATCTGTAAGAGATTTTAGGATGTTTAAATGGTGAATTCTCTTATCTAACATCGTTTTGCAATATTTTGGCGAGCTTTCCCATTGTTTTCATTATTGTATGTGCTTATTGCTCTCTCGCCCATAGGATATATGGAACCAGGTGCAAGACCTTCAGAGGTGGCTATGGAGAAAGACAAGGGAAAGAGGTCAGCCAAAGCACCTCAGGGAAAAGAGGATAAAGATCAAATGAAGTACAAGTTCCAAGGGAAACCCCTCAACTCCAAGGTCACCACAAGTTGGAAAGAGGTCCTAAATGCAAATATCAGATACATAGATATCGATGAATTCAAGCAAAGGGTATGGATCAACCCCACAAAAGAAAATGTGAGAAATATTAGAAGCAGTGGATTGGCCCAGGCTTCTAGTTTCCCGCCTTCCCTCATTGCTCTCGAGCTTGTAATGGCCTGCAGGGAGGCATATCAACTAGAGTCTAGAACAATAGTGGATAGAGATGGGAATGTTTTGGATGATTTGTCTGCCAAATCAATATGGAAGACTTTTCATATCCCTACATTTAGAGAGATGGAGGAAGCCTCCAAAGAAGATGCCAAGGAGATGTGGGATTCAGAACTCCTCAAGTGCAAAAAGATAATCAATCAATATTGGTTAAAAGAAAAGAGGGGCAGTGTAGCTAAGGTACCCCAAGAGCTCTTCCACAACGACTTCTATAAGGATTACCATGATTTGGTAACCCTATTAAGTAGAGTTATGGGCCTTCCAAATCCTGCCTAAGTCTAGGAATGGATGTTATACTTTGTGGAAGATATCCTTCGAGGAAAAACCAAATTCTACTGGGCATGAATAATTAGTATTTTCTTGTAGGAGCAATTTGTGGTTGTGAAGAAGACTTCACGATTCTACATGACTTCATACCTTGTCTATTTACTAGCTGACCGGATTCAATAAAAAGGCTTGTTTAGGGCTCTAGATGAGGCTCCAAGTAGGGAATTAAAGGTATATGACAGGTACCCTTAGCTTCAATATAGGAATTTCAAGAGAGATTATTGCAGAGTCAATGACGCTTTTATAGGTCATATTATCAGATTGCTCGGGGGTGACTTCAAAAGAAGAGTCTCCCATAGTGCCAGTGCTTACATCCACTAGTTCAACTTCTTGTTTATATAGTTCCCTAAATTCACATACATTTGAGCCAAAGGTTTCCCAGAGAAACCGTACAAGCTACCTCGACACCCAAATGGCCTGATAATACTACTAGAGCTCTCTCGGTAGCTGCAATGTACACATGCCCTCCTAATCGGAAAACATAAGGCGGGGATTCCCTATCCCCTCTCCTTTGGCCAAGGGATGTATGAACTCAAAAAATCCCAATGTGTAGACCATTCAGATAAGGAACTCATGGAATACCACCTAGAGCTCTATACTGCCTGGTTGTGGATCGACCCCTATGGAAAACTCAGAAAGATGGTTGTGATTGAGCACGTCGATGTACATGATGTTGAGGACTTTAGGGCGAACTGTAAGGATGAAAAAGAAGTGTGAATGAGGCACTACATGCGCATGGCTGTGTACTTTGTCAAGAGGGTCAACTTTTTCCCAGTGTTGGATCAAGTGGTGGAGGATGAAAATGCAGTGATTGATCCTCGATGCAGTGTGGTTGCAAATCTCCCACTGCTGCTAATTGTCTAGAATGAGGAAGAGGTCAATGACCTTGATATTCTAATGAAGCCAATCAAGGAAAGAACCAAAGAATGGATCGATGGGTAGATCACCCAATTGAAGTTGCAAGGGGTCACCCTGACATATGGGGAACTTGAGGACGATCCAACGAGAGAAACTGACAGTGGGACAACCACTGCCCCAACTGGAGAAACTTCAAAATATCTTGTAGCAACCAGGTCGAGGAAGAGGAAAGAAATCGCTAAAAGTTAGCCCAAGCCTAAGGTATATACAAGAAAGGTTTCAAAAGGAGAACCTTCCAAGAAACTGAATAAATTAGGCAGTTTCATGGAAATGCCTACCATCCAAGAGGACCCGCGCCATGAGGGAGAGGAACTAGAGGCTGAGCAACCAAAATCCCCACCTTTTGCTTCTATTCTCACAATCACCACCACTACCCCATTGTCTGCTTTTCAAGGAGTAGTTGCTACTTCTCCACCCGTGGTGGATATCTTAGTCCACCTTGCTTCCACCCCACCTACTACACAAGTAATGACAATAGACTCTTCCTCTGCCACTACCTCTCCACTCTCCTCTTCCTCCATGTCTCTGTCAACATCTCTTTCACTAGCTACAACAACAATTCCAATGCCTGATCTATCACTCTTAGAGGCCTTCACTCACCACATGCAGAATATCCCAACAAAACTATCTGGGGTATTAATGAACCCGACCATACAAGTTGCCTTGGCATAGTTTGTTGCAAATCTCCCCACTCCTCCAACTAAGCCACAAGAAATGAAAGCAACGATGGAAATATCAAAAGAATTGGAGCGGCAAGAAAGAGAAGCAACAAAAGAAATGGAAGAGGAGGTAGATGACTATCATGAGTACCCTGAGTACTAGCACCTAGTAATTGATTAAGTGGTGCATGAAGGAGAGGAAGAAGAAACATAGTCATCTGAGGAAGACATTGAGGAGCTGGGTATGAAATACATTGTGGAAAATTTTGACCCAAACCTCAAAGAGGAGTTGGCTCAACAACTCAAGAATGTTGGAGAAGAAGTAGAGAGGCAACCATCTGACGAGGAGAAGAACATTGAAAAGGAAATGGAGGAAGACGTTGAACCACCGACTGGGGAACAAAATAAGAGCCCCGGGCATGATAAGGAGACGCCTCTGTTAAAAGACCAAGAAGAGAGCCCCAAGCACAATAAAGAGGTGTTGCCTCAACATGAGGAAAAGGAAGAACAAGAAGAAGATAAGCCTGAGGAAGAGGCTGAAACTAAGAAAATCCCAAAAGACAAACACCATGAAGAACACAGGCATGACCAAGAAGGAGAGAAAGCCACTGAAGGGGAGGACAACCCCAATGAACATGCACCTACCGAATCCCAACGAAAATAAACCATTTCTTTAAGGATTCTGATGAAGAAGAAGGAGAAAGGACAAAAAAAGAGGCTCTAAGGAACAAAGAAATTGAAATCCAACACACCCGTGAGGAAGAAGGTGGTCATGAATCACCAAAAGGAGAATCTCATATGCCTGAATGGCTTGAGAAATAGCTGGAAAAGAAAAGCCCAACCCTAAAGGATCTGAGGGAAAGGCTAGAAGCCATCTTGGCTCGAGCCCAAATAAGCATGAAGCAAGAGAAGAAGCCAAAGGTGAGATCTCAACTGACAATGGATGTATTTGGATCCAAAACTATGTAGATAGCCACTCCAGTTGTGGGAGAAGAAGGGGTAAGCTACAATGTCTCCACCCTCGATTTGGAAAAAATGACAAGGGAACAAAAGATTGAGCATCCCCAAGGATCCATTGCCACCATTGTGCACCAAATGCACAAAGATAAGATTTCCAAGGAGGAGTTGAAAGCACGGGTGGTTGGCTTGATGACATGCATCCAACAATGGTCATCAGTCGAAGAGCTCCCTACCATGTCCTTGGCACTGCCGCAACTACTATTTCAGGACCACATTGACCAATTGGAGAAAAGAAAGAATTGGATAAAGGCCATAGAGGATCGGTTCTGGCAGGTCCTCTAGAACATAAACATGGGCATAGGCTACACTACCAGGACAACCAACAAGTTCCTAGAGGTACAAAGGATACTTGAGGGAATAAGGAAGTTCTGCACTGACTTCCCTGAGTTGTATAGGATCATGTATCCCAAGCTTGAGGCCATTCTCAAGATAACTAATAAATCCTAGGAGAAGTAGTTTTCTCTGGTAAGGGTGACCATTGGCTCGTAGAAACATGGAAGCTAGTATTGGATCATAGAAAGGAAGTGTTGGAATGTGTGCTCCATGAAGTGGAATTCGATATTGATTGGGTCAAGGAAATCAGGATAGACTGTGGAGAATATCTGATATTGATGACAGAGCTTGATATGCCCACTAGTGAGTTGGACCAAGAGAAATTGAAGCCATACTTCCACAAGAAAATGGAAAATGGGACCATGGATGTGCTGACGCCAGATTTCTTGGGTTTTGCTGCTCGTGTCGTCGCTCAATCCAGACAAGTAGTAAAGAACACACAAAAATGTGACAAAGAATGGGATGGAAGTTACAAGCAAATCAAGGAAATTAAATTTCCAAGTGATCCAGTCGGATATATTGGAGTGGAATAAGCTCTAGGCGTTGATTATAAAGTTTGTGGAATATGCCACCATCAAGAAAAGTGAAGGAAATCCTGTGATCGATGATGAGTTCCTCGTCAAGCAGTTGCAGCAAAAGGAAATTAGCTAGAAGAGAAAAGAGCTACAGTGTTGCTCACTAGAGGACAAAATAGGCTACATGACAAAGATGTATTTTTAATTTGTAATATATTTGGGGGTAGGTGAAATCCTAATTTGTAGTGAATCTTGGCCACACAATGCAAATCAATCTTGACCATTCATTTTTCTTTTTGGACACTATATATAGGGGGTATCCTCTCATTTTCAAGAGAGAGTTGAGTTGTTGTAATGACATGCTGGAGGAATTTTAATAGAAATTCATTGACTTTGGTGGATTCTTGAGTTCCTTTGCATGTTTCATGATTCTTCTTCTCTTAGTTAGTGAATTTGAGTAGATTAACTTTGTTGTTTTTTATGTTTTAGCTTGCTCTAGTAGATTAGTTAATGTTGTTCATTGATATTGAAGAATTCTACTGTGTGTTGGAAACCTTCCTGGTCCATAATTTTTGCTGTTTATGGACGGTAAATAGCTGTGTAAAGTTAGTATGGGCATAAATCAAAAGCTGCACTAAATTTCCATCTTTTATTCATGGTTATGATGAATGAATGGTTGAATATCTACAATCCTTAGAAGCTTGCACTAGTTTCATGATACTGTGAAGTAATATGGTTAAGTGGAACTTAGTTTTGGGAAATTTGTTTGCAGTAGGGTCCTCCATTGTCACTTTTCATTGCTAGTTTCAAGTATAGGAACTCCTCCCTTTCCCTGCCCCTTTTTCCTTTTTTTAATAGTGACTTCGAACAAGGTTCATTGCACATTTTAAAGCCAAATATAAAGCTAAAATAAGACTTTTGGACTGCTATTTCGACCTACAACAATTGTGTATCAACTTTCCCATCTTAAGAACTCCATTGGAAAATTTGATTCTCCTCCAACTTAACTTCGTAAGTCTACCCTGTGATTACTATAAAAATCACATCAAAACAACTGAGACATTCTGAGCATGTCATGACCTGACACCTGAGAGACCTTGGGGTAATTTTCAACAACTTGTTGTTGGAGATTGCCTTTCAAGAGAGGTAGTGCACCTATGCACTACATGTGTTCAGAAAGTGCTAAAAACACCCATCAATACCACTGAATTCACATTACATTCACATTTTACCCTACATAGTAATAGTAAATAGTAATTGCACAATTGGGGTGTAATAAAGCCTTACAATTTACTTCATCTAAATCTAATGTGCCTTTTGACCTAATCCTGCATACCAAAAGCCCAAAGCTAAGGCACAAAAACCATGACAAAACAACAATACCAATGGAATGAATCACAGATCCACTGACAAATAGAGCCAGATTATATACCAAAAAAATTAGCCAGACCATCTACCTTTGGGGACAACACTTCCTCTCATTCCAACACCAACCCATAACCATGACCAACCCATACAAGAATCAAAATTTCACACACGAGACAAAATGGTATGCCAGACTTCCAACCACAAGCCAAAAAGACTTCCAATCACGAGCTTGAACCAATAAACACTGAGACCATATCAGTGACCCAAACAGAAGCATGAGTTTGCAAAGCCGAACTTTAAGGAGGAAGCAAGAATTCATGTCTCAAGAAATCTATAAAACATTGAACCCATTCATAGTCTCTTTTAGGTTCATAACCCAACACGGGCTTAAGGAAGTTTACACCTTGGACCACTCGAGCATGATGTTGCCACAACTCCATTCATCATACGTCCAGAAGGAAAGAGTAACACTTGGGGTTTTGACCTGGTACTAGAAGGAAATGGAGCTCACTGGGACACGAGATTCCAACACCTAGTTGCGCCATAGCCACCACACCTTCAATTCCCACTAATAGGTTAACATTAAAAAACCTAATGGCCATATCCTAGGCACCATTGCTTTTGGTAGATGAATATCAAGTAGAATAGCTACAAAATGCAATGAAATGTTTGAATTTACCCGATAGCGCTTGCTGTAATCCATAAAATGTTCCCCCAACACTAACTTCATTGCTTCCAGTACCCATGGTTCACATAGGTTTAACAATCCTTTTAACCTTCAATCAAAAAATTTGCCCCTAAAAGCATTTTGGGCACACAGGGCAGAGAGGAAAATTGGCATATCAAAAATCACCATTCTCACACACTTCAAGAACACACAAAAGAAGTGATAGCTAAAACTATATTTATCAACCCCCAAGAGGACCGATGTACATGGGAATAAATGAAGGGTGTTATCGCACATTACTAATACTACCCATCAGTTGAGAAACTACATGTGCCAAAAAATTTCATTTAGTTGAAATGACTTAATTCATATGCTTGTTTTCCCTAGAAAAGACTTAAGTCATGAATTTTCCACATGCACTACTTACAGAATCTAACCACAAAATGCAACATACAACCCAACTCCCACACACTGAGCACATAAGAACATATCCTTATTTAAATGCAAATAGAAGACAAAATCTTCATAGAATTACTACATTATTTGCTTCCCCGTTACACACTTTGTAGTAGTGGACCACAATATGAGCACTAGAACCCTACACAAAACATTGATTGCATGAACTTCACACTTACTAGTATGCGAAGGGTGTCAAGATATGTTTATGGTGCCAAACACAACTATGTGCAATTTTGAATGAGTTCTTTCATGTAGAACCCATCTACTCCCCTATTTGATAGTGCATTTGCCTCCATATTACCTTCTCTCAATGTGTGATTTAGCATGTAATGATTGAAACCTTTTAGTAGGTTGAGTGCATTTTCTAACACTACCCCTAGTTTCCAATTAACCATTTGGCTAGAGCAGAATGTTTATGATCAGTGTTGAGTCCCCTTCAAACACAATGTTTGGTAGCTTTAATTCAGAGCAAATTTTGATACCAAGAAATGTTGCCTGCATTCCTACATCATTGTTAGTTCCTATGGATAGCGACATTTCCAACCTGCCAACCATTTCCCCCTCCCAATCTCTAATAATGCAACCAAGCCTTGAGATTTCGAGATTACCTCTTGATGCCCCATCAAAATTGACCTTATACCAACCCACTTTAGGGGGATTCCATTTCACATTTTTCCTTTCCTTCTGCATTTCCATACCTCCTTCCCCAATAAAAGCTGAGATTTTGAGACCATTCCAATTTTTCCTCATTATGGCATCCCATTCAGAGAAGTTGATCTTATTCTACACAGTCATCCCAACTTTTGCATTGATCACTTCCACTATGCTAGCTTCCACCTTGTTGAGAGAAGAGAGGATATTCATTTCTTTATCTTAGAAAATATGCCTATTTCTTTCCTTCTAAAATTCCCAAAATAATAACGATGGGCGTTCCAACTAGAGACCTGAGAACATTAAGTTTCTATTGAGGATGGGCCACCCTTTAAACATACTTAAAATATACTTTGGAAAGGTTGTGTGTGATTGCAATTTGGTGCAAAGTCATTGCCAACATTTAGAAGTGGATGGAAAAATTAGGAAGAGGTGATCTTTGTTCTCTTCCTCTTGCTTACATAAGACACCTTGATGGGCCATAATATCCCATTTTCCTGAATTTATCAACAGTTAAAACTCTACATTATATTACTGCCTAGGTGAAAATCATCAGCTTAGGTAGACAGTTTTTATTCCAGCATAACTCATTGGGCAATATTGCCTATGTTTCTTGGTCTTTTACATATAGACTTCCCATAATTGAGATCTATTATAATTATATATATATATATATATTGATAAGTTAATGTGATGTTGTGGGGCCGCATCCATATATTATATCTGCAAAAAAATTAGATCAAAGACCTATTAACAGGTCTAATATAGCATTACACCATCTACATTCAAATTTTCCCCATTGTTGCCTACTAACTACTACTAGATCCTAAGAGGTACAAAATGGCTTAGCCCTTACACCTATTCTTTTGTTAACACCTAGACCCTATGAATGGAAACATTACATCATAACTAAGCCAACCTCTTTAACAATTGCTCTCATACATCATATTATTGTTAACAACTTACTCTATTTCATTCCCCTCCTTCGACCCATCCTCGCCTTCTAGCACCAATGTGTATGCCCAATTCCCATCACCCACCACGACACCCTACACACACCATTTTAAGAAATCGATCTCGATCCTTACCCCATGTCGCCTTGTCATGACATCCATGTTCAGTCCCAAAATGAGAAAATACTAGAGTGTCGTGTTATCTACACTATATCCTTTAAACGTTGGTCTGCCATTTGGAAAGAGACCCCTCCTAGGGATAGCGTGTTTGAGATATCCCTTCAAGCCTCCAAGCCACCACTTCCAGACCATCTTTCACATTATCACCTCCACTATCTCCTCTAGTTCACCCACGTCTAAGAGCATGGCAAGGAACATAGATGCAATGTTTGTATTCACTTGGTAGCGACCCTTGCTACTCAGGTATTCATCCCCCAACACCATTCTGATTTCATGTAAAACCACAACCGCCCTTGTCTTGAAAATATTCATCAACCTCCACTTCAACACGTCTCCATAGAATGCCATTTTCCTTTTCTCGGTGACCATGCATATGAATTTATCCATCCTGCAACCATTTGTTACAATGTGGGTGCCACCATCTATGAGCTACTAAAGCTCCAGTGCTATTATTTCCATAAGTTGTGGCCATCCTTTCCCTTATGTCTTAATGTGTAATGATTACCTTATTTCGTGTGATAATATAGCATCCGTTGGGAGTGATATCATCCGCTGGATTGGCAATGGAAAGCATTCCAATCCATAATCAAACTAACGTCAACTACCTTCGTTGTCATGTCTACATCCATTTTTTCCACGTTGTCATCCAAGTCATTTCCTCCACAGTATATGTGTGAAATGCATATTTATTTATACCATAGTAATGCCTTCTTTATCCTCTTCAACCATCTATGTAATTTCCAATCTAGAGTTTGGCCCATCCTTATTGCATTTACCACTATTTGGGAGTCCCCCTCTAGGTGTACTTTGTCTGATTTTATCTCTTTGCCAATTGATAGTCCTAGTAAAGCTACTTGAAATTATACTTCATTGTTTGTTATGATTCCAATATTCTTGCCTACTAACTTTATTATTCTACCTTCGTGATCCCTCACCACACATCTAGCCCCAACCATTCTAGGATTTCCTTTTGCAACCCCATCGAAGTTGATTTTGATCCATCCCTCCTTTGGTGGTTTCCACTTTATGTATTTTTGGGTGTTTTTGGGAAGATTAACGTCCCCATAAATGGGGGTAATGTAGAGCATCACCCAATGTTTCTTCATTACTTCATCCCAAATTGTGAGTTTACTCTTCTAGATACTTTGAGAACGAGCAACACTATTTGTGGGTTTTGAAATACTTGCTTCTATTTTTTCCCAAAGCTGCTCCTCACTCATCTCTTTATCTTGGAATATCCTATGGTTGCATTCTTTCCAGAGTTCCCATATAATGATATATTGGGGCATAAATCCATTTGCTGTTGAAAACTGCCTCCTTGTTGAGAGTGGGCCACACATTAAATAATCTTTTTAGTTGGCCGAGAGCTAGCATTGCCAACCCATCTTGCACATGAATGTTTCTAGATTTTTTTTTCCTTTTTGCATCTCAATAGAAAATGATCCACTGTATCCTCCTCCTCTTTGCACATACTACATCTATTTGGGCCAACAAATCCAAGCTTCATTGTCCCGTCCCTTGTTAATATTTTGTTCTACAAGGTTGTCCATGCAAACACCCTAGCCTTCGGAAGACACTTCTTGTCCCACACTAGATGTATTGGCCAATACTCTTTCTTGTACTTGCCTCCTAAATTTTGTACCCTAGCTTCAAAAGATATTTTCTTGATTTCCCTCCACACCAGACTATTTCATCCTCTTCCTCCGATAGCCAGATTGTTTTGTCCTTTAAAATTTGTTCTATTCTAGCTTTCTAGTCTAGCAGGGTGTTCAAATTTTCCAAAGATTTCCCCTTCCATTCCTCAATGCCATTATTATCCACTTTCTCCACATAGTTTGCCACTTTTTCCCCCCATTGTTCAATTGAGACTTCCTTTAACTCTTATAGCTACAACTAATTTCCTAGTGCTTCATTCCCATTCAAAGAGTCCTCCCAAAATGATGCCCTTGTTCCATTCTTAATATTCCATGATAAATGCCTACTTATGATGTTTCTGTAGGAGATGATGAAATTCTAGATCAATGAGCCCAAGGGAGGTCCACAACTATCGGTATCCTTGTTGAGCATGGGGAGTCTATATATTTCTTTTAGAGAACCCTAGCCCATTTTTTATCCTTCTTGCTATACATGTTCCACACCAACTTGGTGCCCAACACCATATTCATTATTGATAGGTTCCATCAACCCACCCCACCATTGGTTTTATTTTCATAGATTTTATCCCATGCAACCAAAGGAATATTCTTTTGTTCCTTGTTGTCGTTCCAAAAGAAATTCCGTATTTTTTTGTCCAACACATCACTTACCTTCTATGATATTTTCATGCATGACATTGAATAATTTGGAATTGCAGCCAAGACCGCATGAAGCATTATAATTTTCCTTGTCGTGATTAACCAACTCCCCTTCCACATACTTGCTTTGCTTCTAAACTTTCTCACCATCACATCCCATAAATGAGACTTATTTATCCCAACAAATAGTGGTAGTCCCAAGAATTTACCCAACAATTTGGACATTTTAATGTTTAGAATTCTGGCTATGTCCCTTTGTTTTCTCATATTGGTGTTGAAGAAAAAGATATCTGATTTCTTCCAATTCACTTTTTTCCTAGATGCTTGACAATAGTTATCTAACACTTTCTTTATTGTCGTAGCCTGCCTCCTACTTGCTTCTTCAAAAAACATGGTGTCATTCACAAATTTTTGGTGTGTGATTGGCTCCGTATCCGAGGAAAATTTAACACCTCACCATCTTCCATTGGTTGTTGCAACTTTGATGCTTCTTACTAAGGCTTATGTCATTAAAATGATAGGGATGTGGATAGAGGATCCCCTTTTCTTAATCTATTCCTTGATTGAAATAAACCATTAGCTGTTCCATTAATTAGTACAAAAAATCTAGAGCTTGGTATGAAACTTTGCACCCATTGCGACCACTCCTTGCAGAAACCAAACCTCTCCAAAACCTACAACAACAATTGTCTATCTACTTGATCATAAGATTTTTGAATATCTAATTTTTTTTATCATCTTTTCAATTTTTTCCTTTTGGATTGTGTGAATTTCTTTGTGTGTGATGATAATTCCTTCTAGTATCGATCTACCTAGGACGAAGCTGCTTTGTTCTTCCAATATTAAATTAGCTAGGATCACCTCTAATCTATTTTCTATCACTTTCGACACCACTTTGTAGGAAATATTGCATAGAGATATCAAATTGGTCTAAAATAATCCATTGTTTCTATTTTTTTCTTTTTTGGGATCAATGCCAAAAAGGTGTTAAATTCATATCTTTCAACATTGTCTTCTTCCTCCTTGATTCTTTTATTGCCCTTGTAAGATCTCTAACTATCTCCTAGAAAGTTTGGAAGAAACTTGTCGGGAATCCATCTGGGCCTAGGGCTTTGTCCTTCCCAAGCTGAAAGGTAGCCTGCTTTACCTCATCCATCAATACTTCCTTGAATAGCTCCTTATTTTGTTCCTCAGTTACTAGCTCAGGAATACATTCTAGTAGTTTCTCTCTTTCTTTGTCCTTTGCAATGGGTGCATTATTTAGCAATTTTTCAAAGAAGTGTGTAAATTCTTCACCAATCTCGCTATCTGTTGTGAGTATAGTTCCATCTATCCTCTTTATTTTTGTGATTTGGTTCTGAATTCTCTTATCTTTAATGGTAAATTGTGAAAAAACTTGGTGTTTCTATCTCCTTTTAGCCATGTCTCCCTGGATTTCTGCTTCCAGTAAATCTCTTCCCTTTCCAAGATTTGTGTATATTGGTTTAGTAGCTCCTTCTACTTATCATATTCCTTTGTGTTCATTCCTTCTTTCACCACCTTTTTGTTCACCTCACTTAGAAGTTCTTCAATCCACTCTTTTTTTGAGAAGATATTCTTGAAATTTTATATGTTACATTCCTTAAATTGTGTTTTCAGATAAACTAGTTTCATTGAAAGTTGGTACATGTGGGACCCTCTACAGTCTGGCTCTTGCTCCCACCATTCATTTACTTTATTTTGAAGTCCTTTTTCCCTGAGCCACATATTTTTCAAATTTTAAAGGGCATCTTAATAGTGCCTTATCTAGAATGAAAACAAGCTCCACTGGCATGTGATCATAACTTGAAAGGTTTAGTATCTTTTATTCCATTTTTTCCTTTATGTCATCCCACCTACCTATTAGGAAGAAATGGTCTAGCCTTTTTGCCATGCTTGAAAATTCCCTCCTTCTATTCATCCAAGTGTATTCTCCATTTCTTGGTACTACATCTTGCAGATTGTTATTGTCCACAAAGTTCATAAACTCCATTTGAACTTGAGTTCTGCTAGTTATACCTCCTGACTTCTCCATATTTGATAATGTGGCATTGAAGTCACCTCCCATCACAATTTTCTTCCCATGCATTGTGAAAATGACGTTTCTCAACCTCTCCCATAAATCTCTTTTCATTGTTTCTTTTACTAGACCATATGCATTGATTAGAAATAATTCTTCCTTCATCCTTTCAACTTTACAATCTGCCAACATTGATCTTCTAGAATTGGTTCCACTTGAACTTTTTTGGAGTTCCAGATAACTCCAATTCCCCTAGAGGCTCCCCTTGCTTCCATAAAACATCCTCTCCATTTTCTTGACTTCTCCATTATCTTTTCCACCTCCTCCTTTTTCATCTTGGTTTCTTGTAACATTGCAATGTTTGTATTTTCTTGGTCAATTTGGTGCTTGACCATATGTCTTTTGTTAGGGGAATTAATTCCCCTAACATTCCACATTAGGAGCCTCATGGTGAGCTAGGAAGGGACACTCCCTTCCCTGATCTAAGTTTCATTTTCCCCTCGGCACTGCCTACTATCTCTAGCATAACTTTCCTTGATTTCTTTCCCCTTTTCCTTTTCTCTCCTAATCTAGGTTTCTTCAATTTTTATTGTGATTGTTCAATCATTATTTCCTCTGCTATTTCTTCCTCATCTTCATCGAATTCAATCCCTAAATATGATTCTGACTCTAATATTTCTCCATCTTCTTTCTCCTCCTCACTTTCCTTTTTTTATTTCCTTTTGTTTCCAGAGCCTCTACTAGGCTGAAACCCTTTTTAATCAGTTATGCTAGCTCTTTGTCCTGATTTTCCCTTTCAACTATCTCTATTTTGGAAGGAGGAGTGCAAGTCTCAGGGGATTTTGATTCATCTTTCCTATTTCCCCAAGCCTCATCTATTGGGGGGTCTCCCACCACTTTCCCTTTTGATTCCTCCTTTCTCTCCTCCGTGAAGATTCCATCATACTCATTACTTCTTCCTTATATTCCATCCTTTGAGGTGCTAGGTTTATCTCCAAGGTTTTCTACATGTTCTTTTTTATTTTCATTCAGGAATTCTCCTTTTTGGTGCCCTCTTGATTTTCACTCCATGTAGATTTTGAGTTAACCTTCCCTCTCCACTATCTGTCTTCACATGCCCCATTTTGTCTCAATTTCTAGAGCCTTTGGCAAAGTAGGAACGGGTTTTATGTCCATGTAAATGTTTGCATACATCCCATAGTCATGATCCTCAATATTTTCATCTACTCCTATGAATGTTCCCATTTTTTCCTATTTCTTTCAGTGTATCAACCCCCCAATATTCATATGGTAGATTATAAAGTCTTCTCCATGTTGGGAAAACATCTACTATCCATTTTTTGGGATCAAAATTTGGTTCCTAATCCTTGATGCACAAACTGGTGCCATCCATGATGAAAGGCCCTTGATTTAGAATTTTCCTTTTGACGGGCTTCCTTTTGAGAAATTGACTGAATAGAATCCATTTGTCAGCGATTTCAAATTAATTCTATTATCCCAATTTTTTCAACACCATTTTTGGATTATTTCCAATGTTGTCCATTCCCCTCCCTATTTTAAAAATAATGCTCCCTCTTTTATTCTTGCAACTTCAGAATCCAACTTTACATTTGCTAATTAAAAAAAATACACATTTACTAGGTAGGTTAGGGTTTTCATTCTTATCGCTCCTCGACTTGAATCAGCTTCCACCCCTTCCTTTTGGTACTCTAGCTTGGTGACCCTTATCTCTCAATTTCCTTGTGAAGACTTCCTTCCTTTTGGATTGTGCCCTTGATTTTGAATTCACCCAAATTCCCATCAGCCTCTTATCCATGACAATTCTTTGAGTGCCCACTACTCTCTTGCCCCTCCTCCACCTTGTTGTTTCTAGCCATACCCATTCCTTCTTTGATTTATGTTTTCCTTCCAATCTACCCTTCTTCCACTTGCAAGCTCCTTTCCATTATATACTCTCTCCTGAGCCATCCTCTATTTTCTTGCCTTCAGTTCATCTTTGTTGGGAAAATGTGTCTCAACCTTGCAATTACATAAGGTATTGTTGATACGTTGGGGGTAGTGCCCTCGAAAGGAAATTTTATTTATATTTTATTATTATAAATTTTGACCATTCATCATTAGGTCTTAAATCTAATGAATGATATTTTATTAGCTTGACTTGTCCTAGAAGGAAACCCTATTTTATGAGGGCATTGTGTTATGGTTGTGTATTGTGATGCATTATGAGAGTCTAATACCAGTCGTGTTTCCTCTGGATCTCTGGTTGGTGATACTCATGTGAGAAGCTTGCTCTGCAAGTATATTGTAATCTTTGTGAGTTTTGAATAATGTATTGAGCGACTTTTGGAGTGTGGGATTTTTCTTTTGAAAGGGTTTTCCCCACGTAAATCACTAGATGTTGTGGTATTCATGATATTTATGTTTATTTTTGTTTGAGTTTCTATAACTGAAAAGATCTGTAAAGTTTTACATTATTCTCCTCTCAAGATTAGTGTAGGAAGTTATTCTACTACCTTAGCTTCCTTACAACCTTCTCCCATTCTTTATTCTGCCACACTTCTCCTTTCCCCTTTTCTTGTCTCTTGACTAGGTGTTACCATCTCCTCCCATCCCTTTCCTCTATGTTGACATGGCCTAATCTTCTTTGGTTTCCTTCACCCCTTTTTTCTTCAGCTCTATACCACTTCATCTCCTTGAATTGTCTATTTTTTCTTCATCCGCAACATCCGACCACCTTCCTTTCTCGCTCCATATTTTCACTCCATGATTATATTATTATATTAAATTATTTTTAGGAAGATGATAATATAACAATAATAATATATAGTAGTTATATATAAATATATTTAATAAATATTTTTATATTTACTCAAATATGGCACATTGTAATGTACATATTTGATTTTAGTTTGGGCACTACTTGCTTTCCCTTGAGTAATTTAATCCATTTTACAACTATTGCTAAAGTTTTAGTGCTAGATAACTATAGTTCTTCTTATAAGAGAGGTTCAGGTGTTTTAGTTTCCTCTTCAATGATGTTCTTGTTCTTATTTTTTCTTCTCATTTTCTTGGCATGCCTATTACTACCTATTGCTCATGTTTTAGTGCCAAATGACCATAAGTACTTTTTTGAACCCAATGTGTAGTTATATATAATAAATATTTATATAAGTATTATAGATAGAAAAAATATTTATTAAGACATACCTTTTGGGTGTGGGTGCAATATGCCATATTTGGGTAAATATGTGATAATAAAGTACCTAAATGTACATCCCCCTCAAAATTTATATTATGAAACTCTAGTGTGGAAGAAGAACCAGAGGAGGTTCCCATATTTGATTAGGTCTTAGTGGTGAGAAATGATTGTAACTTAGAGATATTTGAATATAAAGAGAACTTATGAACATATAAATAAATGAGAATTTCAAAAAAATAGAAATAAAATAAAATAAATATATTTGTGTTATTTTTCCATTTATTGTTGGTATAAATTATGGAAAAACTAATCAAAAAATTATTTAGTAATCTTGAAAAATAAATTCATAAGACGATAAGCTCCTTAGTAGCTCAAGGGCTATCACAACACCATCCTATTACACAAGACTACAATGGTACTTGAGCAAGAACTAACCCTAGGTGAGTGTGAATGAGTCTGGAGAAGCTACAAGACATTTTATAACCAAGCTTGATCATACTCTCATAGCCCTAAATGACACTAAGTAAAGGGTCTTATATCTCTTGAGCATGATGTTCATGAACTTTGGAGAGAGCAAGCTAAAGGAGATGGGAATAAAGGAATTTTTTTGGCTCTCTGATGATATTGGTCTAGATCAAGCCTTCAATAATGAATTAGAATGGGGAGAAAGCATTAGGTCGTGTTTTGCCACTGAGCTAGCAAGAGACATGAAGACAATTAATCCATCAAAATTTGATGGAACGGTTTTGGATCTGATAGAGTTGAGTCATGGTTAAGCAAGATGGAAAAGTAATTTGAGATCTAGAACTATTCAGAGGTTACTAAGGCAATTTTTGGAGCATATTAACTGCTAGGATAAATAGATCATTACCTTTTCTATAATAAGTAGATAAAAAAAATATTTGGTTAGAAAGCTAAGAAGTAGATATAAATTTTGGGGTTGATTTCATGTAATTTTGATCTAGAATGTATAAATGTGATGAGAATGATCAATATCATTTTCTCTTTTTTTAAAACATGTATTTGGGTGCTTAAAGTGCCAAACAAGTCATAAGACTTGGAAAATACAAACTTATGCCAAACTAAATAGAGGGATTTGATTGGTTTATAAAGTAACACATATGCACTCCAAAAACATGTATGAACACTTGATCATGTTATAATGTGACCATATTGTGTAACTTGTATGCACTTTTTGGAGCACATACACATTATACTTTAAATTGATTTTTTGACCAATTTTTTGTCCCCCATCTTGGTCCTCATACCCTAATCCTAAGTCAATATCACAACAAGTGGGTTCACTACCACATGATGCATGTAATTGACCCAAAATTTTGTTTTGAAAAAATAAATTGCAAACTTTCACTCTTTCATACTAGCCATTAGGAGATAACTTGGAACATGTTTATGCTTCTATTCATTATGTCTTGATATTTAAAGAAATAAATTTATGCATTTAAACATATCTAGGAACAAGAAGAGGCAACTAAATTACAAGGAGCATTCATACTTAGGAAGACTTTGATTAGAGCACTAAAAAGAATGCATTTGAATCAAAATTGCTTCTAGATTGTTGCATGTTTTCTTGTTATTTTCCAACACTATATTAAGATCGAAAAATTAGTATTTCAAGGTAGATGATTGAGAAGAAATTGAACATCACAATTCAATAGCTCCACTAGGCTATGTTTATATATTGCCAACCCTTATACATTATTAGATAGTGGGGATTCTAAAAAATCAAGTCGTAGAAGTTTGCATGTGTAGAGATCAAAACTATGCCATAGAGATCATATTTACTACATGGGATCAACACACAAAATATTTTTAGTTTGTGGATAATTCAAGAGAGTCAATACATCAAGGACATTGATTTTTTGTATTGTAGTGAATTGATGATATACATCTCTATTGTTTATATATCTTTCCATCAATTCAAGAACTAAGTATACTAATTCTCTCACATTAAATTTATAGAAATAATATTTTAATTTATCATTACCAACTCTTTCGATGTACATAGATAAATTAAATATGTTTTAATTATTATACATATCTAATTAATCGTTTAAAAGTGTGTATTCTTAAATGAATAAAATAAGAGTATTTGTTTCAATACATCATTGTCTTTAATATTAAATTGCTTACATGATAGCTAGTAATAATTACAAGGTAAGGAAAATCCACTTAAAGATGAAATTAATCTAAATATAACTTAATAATATATTTATATTAAAAATCAAATATTTTGATTAAAAAAATTATAAACTATATAGTTTTAAATACTTAAAATTTAAAAGTATGAAATTTTCATAGTTTATATTAACAATTTATAATAGATTCCGCATTTTTATCATTAACATTTTGGATCAAACTTTGTAAAAAAAGAAAAATGATAGATCATAAAATTTGATCTCAAACATTAATAATAAAATATGCACAAAATCAAACCTTAAAATTTATTATAAATCCTTAATATTATTAATTAAAAACTAGAAAAACAACCAAAAAAGAGAATAAAGAAATGGTAAAAAAAATAGATACTCCAAATTTTCACACTATGTTTTTTACGGCAGTTAATAGCCTATAGGGAGGAGGCAGTTGGTATAGGGGAGAGTACCCAATAGTTGAGCACCCTAACTTTGCGCTTCTCAAAATCTTACGTGGATTTTTTTAAAAAAATCATTTTTTTATAGCAGCGTGCTTGGCAACGCCTCTGCATATAACTAACATTTCAGGGCCACATCATCAAATATGATGTCACATCAACATGCTTTTTGTCAAGGTGTCAAAAAGGTCCAAAAAAAAGTGAGACTGATACTTGTGCACTAAATCATGTTTTATTGGTGTGCTGATGTGGCATCACATGATTTGTTGCTTTTTAAATCTAAGTAATACATATTATTCAATTATTGGTAGTTATCATCAACACTAACAATTTTAAAATCTATTGATTCAATATTACTAAAAATATTGAACATTAAATCAACAAATACTCATAACTATTGAAACATGTTCAACTAGTATCTTTTTAAATAGTTTACAAATCTTCCGTCCCTTCTTGAAAGATAAAATACAAAGAGGTTTGTGGTGGGCCATTTACTAACCCCATTTCTTCCTGGCAAGGGAATACATTGACGCCCATTAATATGACTTTTCTTCTAATCTTCTTTAATCCTGGAAAGCAAGTCAATTCCAACAGTGTTTTTCCCATTTCTTTGAAGCTTCCATGAAAAAAACCAGGCACTAAGAAATAATCTCTTGTTTCTTCATTACGTAACTGTTAACACAGATAGAAATACAAGGTAATTTACCAACTAATGGCTAATTACCTAATGCTGTGATTTTAAGTACTCACTTCACTCTCAAATGAAAAGTTTGCCCGACACGTCAATTTATATGGATTAATGTATGCACAATATCTTTGCGGAAACGTCAAAGCCTCATACTTCATAGCCGAGAACGACTATTAACAGTCCAGTTAAGAAATAAAGCTCGTTTTTGAATGTTAAATTTTTAGTCCTCGTCGAACACCTCACTCCACGAAAAGATTGCCATCAATTTTGTTGTGGCACGTTATTTTTGCGTTCCACTATAAAAAACCAAATATACATTGAATCCAAACGACATGAGCTTCCGAACTTGGGGCATCACTAGAGTTAGAACTCGCTCCACGTCTTCTTCCTTGACTTTTTATCAGCTTATTCAATGTTTCAACATTTTTGGTCCTCGTCGAATACCTCACTCCACCGAAAGATTGCCATCTGGACTAATTTGTTAACAATATCTTTCCGTCCCATTCAATGCCTCAGCCCAACCACCATAGCGCATACCCCACAAAGAGTATTCACGGTCCTCTCAAGAAAGAAAGCTTGTATTTCTGAATTCACCTCCCTATAAGAAAAAAAAGTCGCCCACCCAAAAGCAACACTCAGAAAAATCTGGCGAAGATGCAGACACGGATGCAGATTCTGTGCCTCACAATCATTCTAACCACAGGTGAGGGTGTTCAGCAGAATACCACTTTCATCTTCAACCACTTCAACGCCACAAGCACAATAAAATATGGAGCAGCTGCCTCAGTACAATCCAAGGCAATCGGGCTCACAAATCACTCAGAGCAGGTCATTGGCCACGCTTTTTATGACAAGGCCGTCCCCATGAAAAGAAACGGCTCGGTGATCTCATTCAGCACAACCTTCATATTCGCCATTGTTCCGCAGCCGCACTTGGACGGTGGTGACGGGCTCTGCTTCGTCATGGCGGCCACACCTGCTCTCAATGGCGGCATCGCAAGTCAGTACTTAGGCCTCGTCAACGCCTCCAGCGACGGGAAAGAGTACAACCATATTTTTGCTGTAGAGTTCGACACGGTTAAGAGCATAGCCGTGAATGAAAATGACATCAACCATGTGGGAATCGATCTCAACAGTATCAGGTCGGTGGCGGCGCAACCTGCTGGTTACTGGCAAGGGAATATATTGACGCCCATTAATCTCAAGAGTGGGCATAATATAAGGGCCTGGATCGACTACGACGGCGAGTCGAAGCAGCTGGACATAAGCATTGCAGCGGTTGGAGAGGCGAGGCCGCACAAGGCCTTGCTGTCGAAGAAAGATTTGGATTTGGAAGGAATTATACAAGACCACATGTACGTTGGGTTTTCCGCGTCTACAGGTGACGTTTCCCTTGCACTCACTGCTTCAATGTCTTTCTGTAAAGATTTCTTTGCCTCGAATATACATGGACATTACAATACCAGAACAAAAATGAATTTCTCTGTTTTTTGATAGTTGCAAGTGTCTTATGATATAACATCAATTAAAAATGTGTTCACAAAAGTTACGTAATAGGGGAGAGGGGCCCATAATGGAGCAGGGTTCAATACTGGAGATAAAATTAGTCCTCAGTGGGTCTTATAGTGGAACACCTTAATATCCAATTGTGAAACACTTTTTATCCATTAAGTACACAAACTGACAAATCATGTGATGCCACATCAGCACACCAATAAAACATGACTTAGTGCAACACTGTCAGTCTCACTTTTTTTTTTGGGCCTTTTTGGATACCTCAACAAACAGCATGCTGATGTGGCATCATATTTGATAATGTGGCCCTAAAACGAAATATAAAAGCACGTAAGTTGCCAAATAAATTGTTGTACAAAATTGGGAGTGATTTAAAATTTCCACATAGGATTTTGAGAAACGCGAAGTTAGGGTGCTCCACTATAGGCCCCTCTCCCCTAATTGTGCAATTTAAGATATAGATTCTTTCACGAATTTCGGGAGATCTTAAGTGCATTTAGGGGAGAGGATCCAATAGTTGAGCATGTTTCAATAGTTGTGATAGTAGTTGTCTATATAATGTCCAATATTTTTATCAATATTGAACCAATAGTTGTGACATGACTATCCATAATTAAACAAAATGTATTCGTTTGATCTAAAAAGCAACCAATCATGTGATGCCACATCAGCGCTCAACTACCCATGATGTGAATGCAAAAGTATTGGTCAACTACATCTTGACAAAAAGCATGTTGATGTGGCATCATATTTGATGATGTGGCCCTGAAATGAAAGCTATAAGCAGGGGACTTGCCAAGTAAGTTGTTGTAAAAAATTGGGAGTGATTTGAAATTTCCACATAGGATAATTAGAAGCGTGAAGTTAGGGTGCTCAACTATTGGGTCCTCTCCCCTACATAGACCTCTATAGGGTTTTGGCTTAAAAAGCATATTCTTAGTTTTGATTTAAGTTTGGTGGCTCATCTAAAATTATATTAATAGGTGGCTCCATAGGGTTTGACTTAAAAAGCATATTCTAAGCTTTGACTTAAGTTTGATGGTTCATCTGAAATTATATTAATAGGTGGGTCTTATTAGAGAAGCAGTGTAATTTTAGATGAGGCACCTAAACAAATCAAAGTCAATGGTTATTTGAACTACTTTACAAAATTTAATTAAAAAGATATATGTATGTATGAAGGTTTGCAATAAAAAGTGGCATTATGTCAGTATAATCCATGAGTCTACAAAATTAACATAATATTATAAAAGTGTCACCAAAATAAAAAAAATATAAGAAGATTTTTATATGCAAGTTGTTGCACTAAAGAGAAGAGGGGTCATATCATCTTAAGAAAGGGGACTAATTCATGAAGAGGGCTCTCTTGAGGAGGTTGCAGTGCCATTCATTCATCTTAAGCATTTTGTACAACTAAGGGAACCCACATCTTTTATTCTAGTAGTGGAGGAATAATCAATCTTATGTCCACATCATCTTAGTTTAGAGATACCAACCTCAAGAGTCTAAGAGCAATCTTCCCACGTGTATGTGAGCTCCAACCCCTTTGCTAAGGAGAGAATTAGAAGTGGTTGTGTTGGAACCATGAGAGTTGCTCTACTATTAAGTGGCAATCCCTAACATTGGTTGATAAGCATAATTCTACTCATGGTGCATAGAACACTCCATTCTAGAGGTGTTGGAATTCTAGAGAATTTTTTCTCCTTGACCCTAGATTTGAAAAATGCGAAGGTGAGCCAATAAAATTTATCATCAATAGAGAACTACTCAAAGATAACCCATTGTTAAAAATATAAAAGTTTATAGTCTTCCAATAATGAAAAATAGTATGGCTTTGAAAAAATTATAAATGCAAACAATAAAAGTTATCCACAAAACAATATCCCAAGAAGAGCAAACCTTCATGTACAAGATCTGGTGCATTGAGATGGACTGATAAAATAATATAGTAAATCTAAGAACAAGTGTGCTTTGGGCCAATATATAATTTTAGAATAAAATTTCTTGAATGACTCAAGTTAGTTATATGTGGGAAACCTTGAGTGAAAAATCCCAATATGGAGGATTCTTTCACCTAGGGGTAGCCCTTATGAAACCAAATATTGAAGAAAGAACACAAAATTAAGTTTGAGCCTAGTCAAGCCAAATCTACTTGAGCTAAAAGAATCAAGTTTGAGACAAAGAATTTAAACCCCGTTGTGATTTAATTTATTGAGAGCCAAGAAGAATGTATAGTGAATTCTATACAAGAGCCCTAAAGTTTAGTTCTTACCTATTTCTTGAAAGGTATGCCATTCTTCTAACACAAAATTTTTTTCAATCAATCAATGGTTGAAGTCCTATGTTATCCAACATGAATACAAAATAAGATATTGAATATGAAGGATCGAAGTTGTAGATCATAATTAATAAGGTTGTATAAATCTTCTATAGTATACGCCAAAGAGCCTAGTCTTTGAAAGTAACAAGATTTCACACAATATGTTCATGTCTTTTCTAAAATTCTTATGAGCCTAAATTATTGAATTCTTTTCCAAAGGTAGACTAAAAGTATCAATGATGGGAGACAACCAAATTTCATGGTCGTTGAAGGAAAGAAAAGTCCTAAACCCATCTCCAACCCATTTTGAGAAACAATTTGACTAACTCAAAAGCCTTAAAGTTGAGGTGATGAAGAGTGCTTAGAAATATAATCATGTCCAAACCTTCTTGATGCATTTGGTGAATGAGTAGAGCTACAATTCCTAAAGATCTAATTTTCCAATTCTTAAAAACCTTAAACATCTCAAGCAATCCATTTGGAACAAAGTTTAATGCTCTATATGTTGACATGAATAATGCGATTTTAAGATCTTTTGTCCTTTGAAAAGAAGGAAATATCCCAAGCAACTCTATCAAAACCTCAAGTTTGCTTGGTATTGGACTAGATGAATTCATAAAATAGCTAGGTTATATTTTCATATGTCTCTTTAAAGAGGAAGACATAGATGAGGAATAATGCTTGCATTAGTTGTTGCAAGAAATTTAGTGTAACTCTAAAACTTATTGACCAAGAAAAGAGGCTTGGTAATCTAGTGAACAATTTTATTTTATTTTTTTGGCATATTTTGAAGTATATACTACCAAAGGGTTGGAGGATAATTCTAAAAATGTAAGGGAACAAAAATCAATTTAAATATTTACCCTTTGACTATCCATTTTCAAGAAAAGTTTTTAAACCAAACTAGCAAAGGAAACATGTACTCTAACTACAACTTGGAGTCTTTTTCCATTATAGATCAAAGCCTAAATATTTTAAAAAAATCAAGACAAGTCATGGCTTCATAGAAGGAATATATTTATTTTCAACTACAATTAAAAAGGAATCCTCTACAAAGTGACCATTCAAAAGCTAGCTATTCAAATTAGGGAGATATATTGTTTTGAATAATTATTCATCTTTTATATGTGCAAAGAAATAACTAAAAGCTTCAATAGCCAAAACATAAATGAATGGTGCTAGTAGATAACTTATTTTGATAGATATTGGAAAATCCTAAAATATTTAAAATTTGTGGCCATTGATGAAGTGCAAAGCTAAATCATCAACAAAGAGGATTTAAACTATGGAGAGAAAGAAATGTGAACATACCTTGATTATTTGAGAATGGCCAAATTAAAAGGCCACCCTATATGGTCATAGACCTTCTCAAAATTCAAGATTAAGCAATCTAATATGCTACTAAGAGGATCAAGCCTATTCATTCCTTACATACAAAAATGATATTGTCTACCTAATATATACCTCTTAATAAACCCCATTTTCCCTAATCAAACAATTGTAGGGAGAAGGAGACGTTGATGAAGCACATATGATTTGGCTAAGGTTTTATAGGATACATGAACAATCTCTTCCTAAAGTATCAACAATCAACCTATTTGCCTTTAGTTTGCACCACATGAATAATCTCTTCCTAAAGTATCAACAATCAACCTCTTTGGCCTATACATTCTCTATGGTTCCTATAGGTGAAGGGTCTAAATGACCCTACACCAATTGAGTACTCTACCTACATCCACACTATTAGGTATATTTTCTATACCCAAAGAGCTTGCCTTATAGCTATAAAGGTAAAGTGCAATCCTATAATGATTAATTATGGGGACGCTATAGTTTCCCTTTAATTTGCACAACACAAATAACATTTTCCTTAAGTCTTAATAATTAACCTCTTTGACCTATAGGCCTTATATGGTGTCTATTATTAAAGGTCTTAAATGAGCCTACATCAATTGAGTACTCCACCTAAATGCACACTCTTAGTCATATTTGTATTCCCAAAGAGCTTGTTTTATAGTTGTAAAGGTAAAATATAATGTACTATAATGTTCAATTATGGAGTTAATCTTAAAATGACTTTAAAATGTATGAGGGTTTTAAATCCCACAAATAATTAAAATTACAAATATTATTATTTCAATATAAAAAATGGTGTTTAGGGGTTTTCCCTAGAGCTCACACGAATAACGAAGGAGGCTTAAGTCTTGGGTATGCTCCCTGAGGTCTTGGGTTTGATTTCGAGGTTTGGGTTTACCTGATGTATGTGGCTTGTGGGCTACTGTGTACATCCCCAAGGGACTAGTCTCGCCCTAACTCGACCCTTCTTGGCCCCAACTTGGAAATAACTCCAAGGTAAGGCGGGTTGGGCATTGGACTGGGTCGCAGGGATACCCCTTAGTCAACAAAAAAATGATGGTGTTTAGATGCCCAATAAGATTGATAAAATAAATAAATTGAATCATTCCATAGGTCAATAACATCCTCATGTAGATGGGTTGTTTCTCAATGATTGTTCTTGAGAAAAATTAAGAGTTTTTTCAAAGTCATCTTTTGGATTTCATAATTTATCTCTATAGTAGGAGAACAAGTAGATAAAACATAAATTTTCTTTCACCTATTAGCAAAATTTAGCTGCAAAATATCAATGTAATGTAGTGTAGATGAGGAAAACCAAATATATTTATTTCCTCTACTTAAACATAAATGGTTTAGTGGTCAAACAATCAATAACAATTTTACCCTTCATACATGCACAAAAGTGGTCAATAGTTTCTATTCAGGTCTTAAAGGACTAGGGATTAAATTTATTGTATATACTAAAGCCCATCACCTATCACCAAGATTTCAAGCTTTCCTGACTTAACAATTCTAATAAAGTTCATCATGTCAACTATGTTGACAAGAATTGGGATTAAATATTTTTAAATTATCAGAACATGCATAAAATTGTTTTGAGGAATTTGCTAGTAGTATAACTTAAATTTAAAGGAATTTAGAATTGAAATAAAATTCCTATAAATATTTAATTAGGTTTACAATCTATATAGTAAATTAATCCATAATAAATATTCAAATGGCATTATTCATTGATAGATATACCCCTGAGGAGTGGTCTATAAGGTAAACTCAAAATATTGGAAACACGTTGTAGCCAATTAAAAGCTCCAACCATCTATAGCTAGACTAAAATTTATCCAATTTAACCCAATGTATTTGTTTACTTTGATTACATGCACACAAAAAACTCGCATGGATCACTTTGCAATTAGGTACAATTAATCCATTGTGCCCAAAAGGACCTCACAATTGCATCTAGACCAAGTTTTACTTTGGGGTAGCCATGAAATCCAAAGGTACATCCATCTAGTTGGTTGGGGCCCAAAATTCTCTACTCCCTCACACCATCCTAGAATTCTTAATTGTCTTTCTAGAAAAGGTAATGAATTTACTATGCATGTGTGGGTAATCATTTTATTAGGTATATGGTGTTGTTACAACAAAACCATCCAATGCCAAATTACATCCATGGTGATTCTACTCCATGACATTTTCTCATTTAAGATGTTTTGTTAAAACATTTGACATGGTTTGTGTATGTTTGCATATATAGTACCCATATGTATCTAAGACTTCAGCCACACCCTTGAAGAATTTCAATTTCCCATTATAGTGGCCAATTTGGAACTATAAGACATTTTATTGATAGATGTAACTAGTACAAGTAGCAAATATTTGTTAGAAAGAAAGAAAGAGCAATGGCACAATATATATCTTATAGAAAGCAAGATAAATTTGGTATTTCTTATAAGGCAAAAACTCTCTCGTGTTTAAGAAGTTTTTGATGTAATTGTTTATAGATTCTAATATTATTGTTTCACATTCAATAGAGAAAATATTGTTGATAAATTATATCTTAAAAAATATTTATGAATGAGAACTTTACATGCTTTTTTCAGTTTTCTTGTAATTTCCTAAGGGAACATTGAATTATCTTGCATCCACAGGTGATTTCCCTTTAATTGGGGATCATTATATTTTGGCGTGGAGCTTTGCAACTGGAAGCAATAAGACTCCAAATTTAGATATCTTGCATCTACCTTCCATTTATGTCAAAAGTTGCAAGTTCTACACTAATGCAAAGTTCATATCAACCACTATAATATGTTCAATAGCTCTCATCCTCGGACTCATTTTGGGCACTTTTTACTGGTTCAAAAAAATAAAATACATAGAATTCTACGAGCAACAATATTGGCCACACAGATTTGATTATAAGGAGCTCAGCCTCGCTACAAAGGTAAGAATGAATGAATGGAAATTTTTTTGACATCCACAAAATATTTCAGCAGCTTAGCTTCCATTTGCCCCAACACAATCCAAGCATGTTATTTGATGTAAAACATGCTTTAACTAAAACTTCTCAAATATTAATTTGGCAAACTGAACAAACTATGTGCGCTATTCAAGCCTTCCAGATGATGAAGGCTGGGCTTAGCTTAAATTGACTAATTACATGTCTGTTACACATAAGGGAATGTATCTGATTAATGTGCTGATCTCATATTGTGAATCTCATTTTTCTTACTAAAATACTACCATAGCTAGGTAATTGCTCTTTTGGCAAATTTACCTCTTAAACCCCCATCTTTTAAATCCATTGGATCATGATATCATTTCATCACTTTATTTTTGTGTGAAGATCTGGTTTTTTTGAGACAATGCTCAGGTGAGAAAGCTTTCAAGTCAGTGATAAGCCTTTATTTTTTTTAAATTGTGGGCGGTGCATTCTCAACACTTAAATTACTCTCAGGTGAAACAGAATCCCGGAAAAGGGAGTTACCACTGTGTTTTATTGCAGGGTTTAAGGGATGACAATATTCTGGGTTGTGGGCGCTCTGGGCGGGTATACAGGGGCACTCTGCGTTCCAACGAAGAAATCGCCGTGAAATGTATCACAAAAGACTGCACAGAAGGAAAGAAGGCATTCATGGCAGAAATCTCCAGCCTTGGGCGGCTGCAGCACCGCAACCTGGTACCCCTCAGGGGCTGGTGCAGAAAAAACGAGCGACTCTTCATCGTCTCCGACTACATGTCCAACGGAAGCCTTGACAGACATTTGTTTTGTCCGCAATTGAACCTTACATGGGCTCAGAGATACAAAATTCTCACAGATGTAGCAACCGGGCTGCTATACTTACACGAGCAGTGGGAAAAAAGAGTAATGCACAGGGACATTAAGTCCAACAATATATTATTGGACTGTGATCTGAATGGCCGAGTGGGGGACTTTGGGCTGGCAAGGTTATTTGACCACAGTGGAAAACCCCAAACTACTCATGTGGTGGGCATGCTGGGGTACATTGCACCTGAGCTTATACATTCTGGTAAGGCTTCTCCTTCCACAGATGTGTTCAGCTTTGGGGCTCTTATGCTGGAGGTTGCCTGCGGAAGGAAACCTGTAGATGCCCAAGGTGTGGTTTTGGTTCAGTGGGTTTGGGATTTGCATGCAAATAATAGATTACTGGATGCTGTTGATCAGAGGCTTGGGGACGATTATGATAAGGGTGAGGCTGAGATTGTGCTTGTACTGGGTCTTGTGTGTTCAAACCATCATCCACAGGAGAGGCTTACCATGAAACAAGTGTTGCAGATACTTTTCGGTGAGGCCGCTTTGCCTGTGAATCTTCTTGTGCCCTCGGCTGTTAAGCACTCTTGCATCGACATTGCAGACTTGAATTCGTTCGCTGCTGCTAATTTTGAGCTCTCTGTATGACGCAGTTAGGGTTCTTTCCAACTGTTTTGCATTCGTTAACAGCAAATGTCAACTTTTTTAGTGTACAGTTGTAAATATCAATTGTTTTTTTTAATTAGTTATATATTAGGGGCTACTAGTTGTGGAGGGTCCAATGGTAGTCTAGGTTCAATAGTGATGCAGTCAATTGTGATTATTCATATTAGTACTAGAATGAATTAATATTATATCTTGTATATATTCATTGCGCATATTAATCAAAATATTATAAAATATGTGACATTATGAGATCACAAATATAAAAGGTCAGCACAATAAACACCATGTATTTTCTCATTAAATGTGAAGGATTTTCAAAAAGCTTTAGTGTTCAACTATTGGTCTATTTTTGTTTGATATAAGTTATATTTTAAACTAGCACTTGCACCAGAAGGGATGCAAGGGTTACGCTGATAGAGAAGTATATATGTAAACAAACATGCTAAGTAGTTTTCATTGTAGTGTTCATATAAATTTGTAATAGAAGTTTGAAATACATACAAAAGATATTTTTTTTACAAATGTTTGGAACAAATAGAATTTGCTTCTGAATTACAATTTTTGATATAGCCATTTGAAGGAATGATTCATAATAGTTTCATTTGTGATGCTTTTATAGTTGATGTAAAGAAAATACCACTTAAAATGTGGGAATTGTCTTATCAGACAATAATGCCACCCACAGATTAGTAAAATTCAAATGCATGTGGATTAGCATAATACAATATTAGCAAGGAGAGGAAGAGAGGACACCCATAGAAACATATCCACTACCACCACCCCAGTATGTGCATACGACTACCTACCCCCTAAGACACATAAATGATGGGATGACTTTTAACATACTTTAATCCATAATGCTACCTATGATCTATCGAGGTATATTTACTTCACCAAAAGATTGCTTCTATAAATGTGTCTAGTCTAAAAAAGCACATCAGATATATATACTCACTACCACATCAGATATATATACTCACTACAATGAAATAATTTCCATCTAGTAAAAAGGATTTTGAATATTATATGCCTTGCAATACCCAATAACAACCTATGAACACAAATAAATTAGAAAATGAGAGAGAAAGGGAGAAAAATAATGAAACAATGACCATATACAGAAAGAAAATGAGAGAATTTCCTTAAAAGTGATGCACTACAATTACTAAATACATGCAAAGTGCAAACACCACTATTTAAATAAAACACATAATTTCACAGGAAATATATCTTAAAATATTTAACTTATAAATTAGGTAAGTAAAATCACAATGAAGAGCCTCATCTCTTTGAAATAAGTTCATAAGAAAAAGTTAATCTTTGCATTAGGCCCCAAGGTATAGCACAAAAGCTGCAATTGAAAAGAATTAGCTAGGCTGAAACTCCACTTTTACTGTTAAACAATATAACCATGAAATACTTTAAATCAACCAGCCTTTCAGAAAAGAAAATGCCTTCAACACATGCAAATGCAACAATTCTCTCTACAAATGAACTAGAATTACAAAGTAATGCAGGTACATATAATTAGCACTAATATTTTAGTTTTCATAGCCCTAGGTCTTCTAAAACCACAGTTTGCACTCTAGAATAAAAAAAGCCATGGGTGTTGTAGCAAATGTGAATATAGCACTAAATAATCAACTTATAGTAGCAAATGTTTACATCAAAAAAGAAATATTTGGATGCATTGAAAGGGACAAAGAAAACTCATATACTGATAAACTTTTTTTGTGGTATATATTTATATAAATTTCTCAATTCAAAGAAGTGCCCATTTTGCTTTTCTTGCAACATGGGGAATGGTGTGAATAGAATTTAACAATCTTTAGATTTCTCACTGGAATCTTGCATAAGTTTCTAAGAGTAAGCTACATGTACATTTCTGATTAAAAACATGTAAAAATAATCATTTCATAACAAGTAAATTTAGGAAAATTTTCTAACAATAAGGTGTACAGTTTTTTTTGTCAAATAACATATAAAAGGCAAGAGAAAATAAAAAGAAAATGTAAGAAACAAACATAGCATCTCTTGAATTGTGCTAACCAGAATGAATGTTTTGTATGCCAATTTGAAATCTGTTGAATGCTTGAGCCTACAAAAAGATAATCAAAGTCATTTTAAGGCAACACAACATATTAAGGAATATTAACCTGCATCTTCCCTACAAAATTTAGTTCTTGTATAGAAAGAATGAGTTTCAGTAAAGGTGAAAGGTAAAGGGTAAATACCATTTTCTAAGTTCCACCCCAACTGACGCCTCTATTTGAGTACAAGACCTCTCTTGAGAAACAAGGGGATATATTCAATTGGACTAGAATAATTGGTAAGGCTCCATGTCATCCTAGGATGGTGTCTCATAGGATGGTGTCTCATATGCCAAATTTGGCTTCAAGCATGTTTGTAATCTTAAAAAGATAACAATTTTACTCATGAAATTACCATGAATAATAGTTGGCTTGCATTCTCTCTCACCCCATTCAATAGTAGAGGTTGGTAGTCATGGGATCCTTGTCATAAGTCCCCTGCACAGTCAACTTCCAATAGCTTTTGTAATTTGCAAACTTCCTCTCATATGCCTCTTTCAACTATTACTTATCACAGCTATGCTGAAAGTGGAAGGAGACCATTTTACACTACTATGCCCTTGAGATTTGATTGTTCTCTACGTGTCATGGAGGTCCTCAACAAGTCACAAACAAAAGGAATGGAAACATGCATTACATATGATATTACTCCACAACCACTGATGGATTTGAGCCCACGAAAATTCAAAACATGAATGAACACACATCTTCTACCAATAGACAGAGTATCTTGCATCTTCATTTTTTCTCTTGGAAATATCTTGCATCATCATAACAAGTATGGCCAAAGTCTACCTCTTGGAAAAATCCTTAAAGATGGTTGTTTTAAAAGGTAGTCATTCATTGGCTTGCGGCTTTTTTATTTCATACAACATCAAATGTATTTCACTAAGTTGTGGTTTTGTCATCTCATATGATATGATAGGCATGTTGTTTTACAATCATGTGAAAGATTTCAAGAAAATGCAAATCTAATATCAATATACTCCATGTAGGAAGTCCCAAGAAAACTATTGAGTTAGATCCTCATTTTTAGATAAAAGTGCATTCACTATTGAGTATTCTCATTTTTAGATAGATTACATTCACATCCTAAGAATCCATCAGTTGACTTACAACATTTTGGTCGCATTAAGAGGTTGTCAAAAAGGAAATTGACATGGAAAGTTGCATTAATGGATCATATTTTCAAAACCTAAAAATTCAGTGATAGAAATGTATTGTACATGCAAGAAACAACTTCACAACATTGGTGATAGTTGTGAAGATGTTAATAGTACAATGCATTGGTATTTATGCCCCAACACTCAAAAGTTGAAAACCAAATTGACAATAACCATAGAGGAGACAAAGCATTGATAAGTTGTTGCAGCAGGAGGCAACTATCAATGAGAAGAAATAAAAATATTGACAAAGCATATATAATATGTTTAATGGTATGATATAGCACGTATAATATTTCAAATTTACGCCAGTAGTATATCTCAAATTACATCCAAAATATAAAAAGACACAAAAATAACATGTATGTGATATTGTGTTCTGCAAATTCCTACAAGTGAAAATAATAGTGACCAATTATTTTATTATACATTTTCATTAGTAACCGATAGTTCAAACCCTACTTTGCATGTCATAGAGAAGAATTTGTGCCTTACAGCATCCTATAATCTCTTAACAAGGAAGAAGAATCTCACCTAACAACTTGAATTAGTTAGCTTAACAAATGCAATCCAGGTTAACATGTATCATATTTATGCAAAGATATCTTCATTTGCATGCCATTGTAACAATTATAGCAGTTATATGAAGGAATCCCCATTTAGCATTGATCCATCTTTGAAGGAAAAAACTTATATGTCCTTTAATTGTGGTCAAGATTCCCTTTCAAAATTTTCCAACAATTCAATTTGTTCAAAAGATCCAGATATAACTATTTGAAAGTTGCAGCCAGGTCAGGTAAGGTTTTCTTGCCTTCTTTTTTTTGTATTTCACATCTTAGAAAATTTGATATCTGAATCAAGTATGTTAAAACAAGGTTTGGAAATTGTGTTTTTTTTTGGGATCGTTGCAGAAAAATATTGCATTTGCTTGTTGATTTCATGTAACTGTTTTTAGTCAGACATGCAAAGGATTTCATTTTGATACCAGACAACTTGGTACTAGAACATCTCCAAAACAATTGAAGATCATGTTATTTTGGGTTCACATCAGATTGATAAATTTGTATCTATGAACATTTTTTTAAAATAATCTTTCCATTTGATTGACTATGATGGCACAGCCAAAGTGTGTAGCTTAAAAATAAGTTGGATCTGCTGCTGCTTACAAGGAAGCCCATTTCAAGGGAGTCAAAAAAAGGTCATGGGGAAAATTTGCTACAAAATTCAGAGATCCATGCAATAAAACCCATGTATGGCTTGGGACATTTGATACACCAGAGGAAGCAGCGAGAGAATACAATACTGCAGCCAGAGCTCTTAGAGTGTCAAGGTAAAGTGTAATTTTTCCTTCGTTCCTTGTGATGATAGGAGTACAAAGCAAAGGATTTTAGAAATAGTATTGATCTGAATATGAACATTGCCCAAGAGGCATTTAAGAAGAGGTATTTAGAAGGGAAAATCCCCGATGTATTAAGGAAACAAAATCCATTCAAGAGATGTTGTGCAATTTCTAATCAAACTCGAATTAATGTCTTCATTTAACATATAACAACACATTTTTTTAGAATTTAAAAAGACATAAATCTGGGTGTATAGGTTTCCTAAAAAGCTAATTGAAACTAGGGCAAGTGACTTACATCAAGATTCTGCACAAATTGTGTCTGTATGTCAATGATGTTGAGGAGAAAAATGTGCAGAGTTTGCATGAACAAAATTAAGAAGCCAAAGATGAACGAATTCCAATTTGCGTACAGATAACAAGACAATTGCTTAAGGAAAAATGAAAGAAATATTCAACAAAGAGAATAGGCAGAGCTTCTAGGCGCCTGTGAGGCGATAACGGTTTCCACCCCTCCATCATCTAATAATTACTCTTTACAATGTGCTACTAATATTTTCCCTTTGATCCATTGGAAAAGGGTGTGTTAGGAAGCCCATCTTTTGAAAAAAAATCTCATGCCGGAGAACTCAAGTACTACAACCTCTGCATTATCCCCGGTGGCCACAATCAACCATTGGCAAATACAGTTGACATGAAAGTTCTGTGGTTGCAACTGAGCAGCAACATGTCCTTCTCGCTCTGCTAGAATTCACATAGGCAAACAACACAGCGTAATCCATCTTTGAAATTTTTGGCAGTGTAGACAAAAATCAGGATTTAATGACAACTGAAAAGTATGTGCAAAATAGTGCGGTTTAAAAGCTAGAGACAAGATTTTTGCAGCCACGTTTATGGGAAAGAAGCCAAAGTTTTCCAATGAACAAATCCCGACAAATTGTGAGTGGTAAGTTGTTTTTCGGGAAGGAATTTTCAGGTGTGAGACTTGTTTCAGTTGAAAGCTCACACTATATATAGTCTATCGACTAATAATTATGTATTGTTTTTATAACAACAAATAGTTTTTTTGTGTTCAACTATTTGTCCATTTGTGTTGAATATAAAAGCTAGAGATAACAAAGATTTATAGTTACCAATAAGTATTTGGTCCATTTAAGCCACATATAAGTTTTATTTTAAATAAAAACATGATATTCTACAAGCAACAAATGATTTTTTTTTTGTTCAACTACTAGGGGTACCATGGTTAAGTTTCGGTGGAATTTTTATGAAGTCAAATTTTGGACACTTCTTGGTAGATGTGTTGATGTGGAAAGTTGCATGATGAGTCATACCTCCAAACCTTAGTTATAGATAGATAAGAGGCCAATTCACATTTTTAAAAAAATGAAGGTCCTATGATATTTGAGGCAATCACTACATGCTCACAAAGTTAACCCACACGACTATTGCCCCCTCTCCCCTATTATTAGTTACTACCGTCAACATCATAAGTATAGAAATCATGCATTTTTTTCATTTTTTACGAACAACTAATTCCAATTAAAAAAATGATTTTATTTAAATTTTACGTGTCATTTAAATATTGTATTATCTATTTTTTTATTTTTGTTTTTTAGATCATTCAAACAAATTTTTGGTAATCTTTATTATTTTTTTTATTTTTTTTTAGAAATATAACAATAGATCAAATTTAAAACGTATCAACAAATTATTAATGTAAATATTTTTCTAATCTAACTAGTCTTTGGAAGCTTCCAGTTATAAACATGTTTTGAAGATTATAAATATGTTTTACTATCAAATCTAGCACATCTCTCTAAGTTTCCACTTACAAATCTAGAAACAAAAGAATGATGGGTAAAGGAAAATAGGTCACATTCACCACAATGCCCATGCAGTGCCCAGATGAGTTGGATTTCTAATGGATTTATGGTAGTTGTACCAAATCTATGACAATTTATACACTAGAGGTATCTATTGTTGTTTTCCAATGCCTATGTGTAACAAATGTTTGCAAATTGCATGCTAAGTTACAATTCAAACTACATTTGAGGTTGTGTGGGATAGATCTAATTTTCAATGTTATTGATGTAGATGTATGTGATGTTAGTTTTCCTTGGGTATGTCTAATATGCCAAACAAATGATTGAGAGAGAAGACCTTGGGGGCCATGATTATATCAAGCACTCATGGGACCTTCTTACAAAATTTATTGTCATGTTTGACTATATGTTGGTTATATTCGTAAGTTTGAAAATACAAAGAAAGGTTGTTTGATTTACTTATTTAGACATGTTACTTGGCAATATCTCTAGGATGCCTTTTTATTTCTATTGACAAACAAGGACACAAATCATAGATATGAGAAGGAGAGGAGGAGGAGGAGATTATGTGGTAATCGTCCTAATATCCATGTTGTTAGAAGATGGGATCTTCGGGTTTGGAAGATAAGAGTTGAGGTTACTATGTTGTGTAATAGTTTCTTTATGTTTTCTTGTCCCTGCGTTGAAGATTGTTCTAGGGTCCTTCGTGAGGGCCCTTGGTTTCTTGGTCGAATGGCCTTTATCTCCAAACATGGTTCCCTGGTTTCAACCCAATGACAAAAACTTTTAAGTTTCCTATTTGGGTTTGTTTGCTAGGGCAGCCTTTGGAGTTTTGGAATGAAAATATTTTCATGTGTATTGCTAATTCCTTTCGTCAATATTGCACTGCAAATAAGGTCACTAAATCAATGAAGCGTCTGTTGGTTGCTAGATTTTGTGTGTTAGTGGAAAATAACTATATTCTTCCCACTAAGATTACTTTATCTTCTAAATTTTGTAAGTGGGTGCAACAAATTGATTATTAAGACTCTCCAATTATTTGTCTTTCTTGTGGTAAAGTGGGTCATGCCTCCTTTACTTAATTGAAGAAGAAGAAACAACACGTTGTTTGGAAGAAAAATGAAAAGGTGACCAGTGTTGTGGAAGACTCCACTATATGTTAAGGGCTTTAGAATGATATTTTTGATTATCCCTCTAAGTTGGACCCCTCTGTGATTATTTGGGCTTGGTTGATTCTAGTGGTGGTTTTGTTTCCTCTCCTTGTAACAAAAAGTTGAAAAGATTGGTGGAGAGGAATCCCTGTATTTACAATTCAGCAAAAAATCATTTAAACAATTCTTTAAACCACCTTGACTTAGTTTTGGTGGGGTGGTATCCCTTGCTATGTTTCGCTCTGTTTTTAGGTTGTCTTTTTGGCTATGCCTTTTGGGTTGTCTCGTATGGTGGTTGTTCCTTGTCTTGCTGGCCTTATTGTTGAATCTTTCTTGATGTAAAAGGGATCAAGGTCCTTTCAAAATCCCTACTTAACTAATCAAAAACATTAAGTTGTTTACATGATAACTAATAAGAAAAATCCACATAATGTGAAATTAATCTAAAAGCAATTTAATACTATATTTATATAAAAATGTACAAATATTAGCTAAAATGTGTATAAGTTTTATATATTCTTTAATACTTAATATTTAGCCAATAGGCTACATATAATGTGAGATTTGACCCTAAAACAAGTCTGCCACTATTAGTCATCGAAAAACAAGTTTCAACTGTCATTTAGTGGTAAATCAATTGTCGTTTAATGGTAAAAGCTTTCAAAATATCAAGTAAAAGCCTTCAAAATTTTAAAAGCCAAATAAATATTGATTTGACAACTAGATGGGAAAATTCTATTTTCATCGTCAATTTGATGGAAAATTTATTTTCTCATTTGCATTGCTTCTTTTTTTTTAAAAAAAAAAAGGGGGTAAAAATATTATTCAATCAAGACCAAATTACAAGGCAAAGGCCAGAGGCCCACCAAACCAAGACCACCACAAGAAACCACCAGAAACAACATTACAAATTCATGTCTTCCACTAATAACCTCTCCAGGGTCCCAAGATAATCAGAAGGTAAGACCTCCCTTCCACTAATATCCCAACCATCCACATTCTCTGAAGCCCACTTCGCCAAGCAATCAGCCACTCTGTTCCATTCTCTAGGGATATGGCAAAAGGAGACAGAATCCAAGGAACTACATAGACTCAGAGTCTGTCTGACCACAGAGGCTAATTGCCAACTAACATCATCCAACCTCTGGTTGTTCAACATATCCACAACAATCTGAGAATCAGACTCACAAATGATCCTCCTCCAGCCTAAAGAGCAACCACGCTCAATAGCAATCTTAATAGCAAGGGCCTCCATCAGATTATTAGATTGCTGACCTTTGTAACTAGAGAAGAAAAAAACCGCACCACCATCATTACCTCTACCAATACCCCCCACACCAGCATGACCAGGGTTCCCACGAGAAGAACCATCAGTATTAATCTTTAGGACCCCCACCGGGGGAGGCGTCCACCTCCCATCCCGATAGACCCGTTGCCTGACATGACAGGGTCATCTTCCAGCAATGCTTCCCCTTCTACTCTCCCCTAGGTTCAAATTCCTCATGATAGCAAGATCACCAGGATCAATGGTTTCAGACATATCACACTTAGCAGAAATAGTCTCCTGAAGCCTGCTAATAATCTTTTTCCACAATTGAAAACTCCCCAATTTGGAACCACAAAAGACTCTCTGGTTCCTCTCCAACCAAAGGTTCCAGAGAATGAAAATTGGTCCAACAGACCAGGCCACCTGCAGGAAAGAAGTCTTCGCAGGAGGCCTACCCAAACTCTCCCAAAAATCAATTAGGGAAGTAGCATGAATACAACCATGATGCCAAGCCTCCCACCATCTATGCCATATCTCTCTAGAAAAAGGGCAAAGGAAGAACAAGTGGGAGGTACATTCTTCACTGTGCGAACAAAGGAAGCAAATAGAAGGACCTTGGAAACCTCGCTTGCAGAGATTTTCCCAAGTGAGGCACTTCTTCTGAGCAACCAACCATAAGAAGAAATTGCATTTGGGCCAAGAAAATTTGTCCCAAACCTTTTTCCACCAATGCACCTCAACGGGACCATATAAGTTCCTATCAAGAATAGCATAGCCTTGAGCCACAGTAAATTTACCATTTGGACTAGGACTCCAAGCCAAAACGTCCCTCACATTAAGGGAACTGCAAAGCCTTCCCTCCAAAATTCTAGCAAGGACATCACGATCCACATCAGAACCTCCCATGGGCCACTCCTGCGGATCCTTCCAGCAAGCCACCACCGCCTGACCAATACGCTTGACTGTTTTAAACTGCTCCACCTTAATCCAACCAGCCTCAAAAAAATATGGCAAAGAGGCTGAAGCTGAGGGAAGCTAGAGAGAATGGGAGGGTGGCCATCCCAAGAGTCCTGCCAAAACAAAGCATTAGTGCCTCTACGACAGATCCAGAAGAGACCCTCCTTAATCAGTTGAGCTCCCTTCTTAAGGGTATCCCAAATACAAGAACCTTTACCCACCAAAACAAATCGCGACACATCAAGGCTATCAGCACCAGGAAGATACTTGTGGGTAAGAATCTTGGCCCATTCCTGATCCTGATTAATGCACCATCTCCAGTAAAGCTTGGCAGCCAAGGCAGTGATAGCCAGAGCCAAAGACCTAAGACCAAGGCCCCCAGTAGGCTTCGGCCTGCAGACAGACTCCCATTTGACTATACTCCACTTCGAGGAAAGAAGGCTACCAAACCAAAGAAATTTCTGAGACAAAGCATCAAATTCCCTCACAAAGCTGGAAGGGGGAACTTGCACACAACACCTATAAATGGGGAGAGACTGCACGACAGTCTTTAGAAGAACCACTCTCCCAACAGAAGATAACCATCTGAAAGTCCAATGACTAACCTTACTCTGAAATTTATCCAAAATCCCCTACAAGTAAACTCTACGCTGAGATCCCAAAGCCAAAGGGATCCCAAGGTACATCAAGGGAAGAGAACCGATCTGAAATCTAAGGATCCTAGCAATCCTGCTCTGAATAAGCTGAGGGGTATTAAAGAAATAAATGGAGGATTTTTCATCATTAACACATTGACCTGAAGCCTTCAAATAGATATCTAAGGCTCTCCTGAAGTTCACCGCCTCACTAATTCTAGCCAATCCCATCAATGCAGTATCATCCACAAACTGAAGATGAGAGTAGGAAGGAAGATAATTGTTCCAGCTCCAGCCTTGGATAAGACCCTGCCTCACTTGAGATTTAATAAATCTTCCAAGGCCCTTTGCCATGATAATGAATAAATAAGGAGATAAAGGGTCCCCTTGCCAGAGTCCCCGAGAAGCACTAAACAAATCAGAAGGTTCCCCATTAATGAGAACAGAGAAGGAGGCAGAGGTCACACAACTAAGAACCCAAATAACCCACTCCTCAACGAAGCCAAAAGCCAAGAGAATTTTCTGTAAGAACTCCCAGCTCACCCGGTCATAAGCTTTAGCCATGTCAAGTTTAATGAACATAGCCCTCTCCTTAGAATTAGCCATAGAATGAATAGCTTCCATTGCTATCACAACACCATCCAGAATCTGTCTTCCTTCAACAAAACCACCCTGCTCAGCAGAGATCAGAGTACCAAGGAGTGGTTTGAGTCTCTCTGCAATTAACTTGGTGATAATCTTGTAAACAACATTACATAACGCAATAGGCCTGAAATGAACTGGCTGATTAGCCCCCTCCTTCTTGGGTATGAGAGCCAAGAAAGTAGAATTCATGGACTTGAGCATCTGTTTGTTCCTATGTGATTCCTGAACCACCTCGAGGAGATCAAACTTTATTATTTCCCAGAACTCCTGAAAGAACTCAATCGGAAACCCATCTGGGCCAGGAGCCTTACCTTTTTTCATATTAAACACCACTTTCTCCAACTCAGGTAACAAGATAGGACATGAGAGAGCCCCATTCATCTCAGCTGAGACCAGGTGGGGAATACAATCTAAGATGGCCCTCTCCTCAGCCCTAGCAGCAAGATCCTCCCTAGAAAATAGGTTTGAAAAATAATTGATCGCTTCCCTGGAAATATCAGCACTAGAAGAGAGCTGAGCCCCATTAGGCGAGACCAGAGAGGCGATAGAATTCCCCAGCCTCCGAGCCTTAACCGAATTATGAAAGAATGCAGTGTTCCTATCCCCCTCCTGAAGCCAATCAACGCGAGATTTTTGCTTCCAGAAGATCTCTTCCCGAAGCTCCCACTCTTCTAAACCCTTAAGAGCCAAGGACTCAGCTATACTTAGATCAGAGGTCAAACCTTGGTCCCAAATCTGACGAGTGATGTTATCCAGCTTGGACTGAGTAGCCAACTTCTGAGCATGCAGGTTCCCAAAGCATTGTTTATTCCATCTCTTAAGCCTGTACTTCACATGTTGAAGCCTCTTACTAAAAGTAAACATGTTCGTCCCATGGGAAGGCATCCCCTCATACCGCCAATCCAACATAAGATCATGTAGAGACTGATCTCTTAACCACATCAACTAAAATTTGAAAGAAGGATTTTTGGTGACTCCAAAAGCAGTGACAGAGAGCTTGATAGGCCAGTGATCAGAGCCCCTCCAATCAAGAATTTTTGAACTGGTGATCAACCTATTGTTCATCCAATAGCACGAAACCAAAAATCTATCAAGCCTTTATGAGATAGCCTCTATACCACATCTCCTATTATTCTAGGTAAAGACCCCATTTGTTGGCTTCACATCAATGAGATTCAAGGAACCAATCATATCCCTAAGCAGATTTGCAGACGGGTCCAGCCTAGCTAACCCTCCTTGTTTTTCCTCCAAGCAAGTAATAGCATTAAAGTCACCCGCCAAAATCCATGGGAGGAATGGGTCTAAGGCTTGGATGAATCTTATATGAGCCCAGAGATTTGACTTACCTGAGAAATCAGTAGGAGCATAAATATTGGATAAGAGACATCTCTCTCCAGTCTCCAAACTAGAGGCAACCAAAGAAATGGACGACCGACTAGAACTCCACCATAAGGGGAAGACTTTCCTCAGGTTCCAGAAGCAAGCCACCCCCCCAGAACTGTTCAAAGCACCCACCCCCTACCAGTTGCCCTGGGGCCAGATATGCGAAGCACAATTACCCAAATCATCCACTGTAAGCTTAGTTTCCTGAGTAAAGACTACATCAGGAGACTAAGATTCAATTAGTCTACGAACAACCTTTTGTCTAGGGATGTTGTTCAACCCCCTTACATTCCATGATAAAACAATCATTTATGGGGGTGGGAGAAGTGGGAATCAATGGGTTTCACAAACCCAGACTCAACCAAAGTATCACCCATAATCTTCACCTTCTCTTGATCAGTTTTCCTTCCACTCTTTGACGGTTTATCAAGAGGCCCCTTTTTAAAGGATTTCTGTTGTAACCCTAAAATAGGAGGAGCTTTGTTACCTTTCACAGAATCGGAGGCCCCCTTAGGAGCATGGGGATCAGGAGCCACCACAACAGAGCCCTTCGGAGCTTGTGATCCATGGAGAACCCTAATATCCTGATCCTGAGAAGGAAAATCCATAGCCATCTGAGCAACCTGGTGATCCACTGAAGATAGAATTTGATCCTCTTTCTTTGTATCCTCATCCAGAACCTCATGCGGAGCCTTATCCCCAGAAGAGAGCTCAACAGGAATACCTTCCTCTTGGACCAAATCCTCAAGAACATCAAACCTGTTAATAGTGCCATCATTCTGTCTATCTAACCAAGTTCTCTTCTTGCCCTTTCCTTTGTTACGAGACTTAACCGGAATAAAACCCTCGTTATCTCTAGGTTCATTAGACAAAGGAGCCTTCCCCTTGTCCCCCCTAGGAAGTCCAGAGGGAGCCGAGGGGGAGGATTTATATCTGGGACATTTGCAGTGTAAATGACCATATTCATGACAAATTCTGCATCTAAAAGGGAGGGTATCGTAATCCAAATGTTGGATCCAAGAAGATGATCCCATGCGAATTTCCATAGAATCTGGTAATGGGTTATTCAGATCAACTTCAACACAGATACAGGCAAGAGAAATTACCTTACGGTCCTGAGTTTGTGTAGCCGAACCCACAGGTTTTCCAAGGAGCAATGAGATTGAGTGAAGAATATCTTCCCTCCATAATTCCAAAGGAAGCCTTGGCAACCGAACCCATACAGGAACCCGCGATGGGATCTCTTCAGCAGAGTTGAAGCCCATGTGCCAAGGCTTGATGAAAAGCCCCACCTGGTTAAAGAAATAAGGGCCTCCTTCAAAAGCCCTATGCCTATCCAACATGCTTGAAAAGATAACTAGAAAATAGTTATTAGCTACCAAAATAATCTCCATATCACCTTCAGGGTTCCAAACCTGTCGTGCCCAAGAATCCAACACCGGCAGGGAGAGACAAAGGCCCAAAAATTTGCAAATAAGGGCATGATTACACCAATAATCAACATCTTCTGAAACTTGCTCAGGTTGAATAACCAAAACTGGTCGATCCTCAGAGGAAACCTGAGATAAGACAAAACCCTAATTCGCCATGGATCAAAAAGCACAAACCCACCAAAAAAGGAGAGAGATGGGGCAAGAGACCCGCAGTCTCAACCGCTAGACACCACCCACCAAGGAAGCGCCAAACACAACAAAGATACGCAGGAAAAAACACAGGAAAAAAATGCCCACAGGCCAAACAAAGGTCAGCCCCCAAACCGACCAGTGCACCCCTAAGCTCAAGCAAAACCCCACCCCAGAGAACGCACCAGACACAGCCTCCAAGCACAGATGGGAAGAAGAGAAGAAGAGCTAGGGCATGCGGGCCCTAGCTCGCACCCAGCCGCTGCGCAAAGCCATTTTGTTAGCTCTCCTCATTTGCATTGCTTTATGTTTTAAATTTGTATGCAAATATTTCATAATCAAATAATACTTAATTTCTTTAAGGCAAAAAGTCTAGATTTGTCTAAGTTTATTTTATTCCATTATTTAACACTTATTATTAATTGTTTAATCCAATCACATGCAACTAGAATTTACAGCACATCCATGCTCAAACACATACTCTTATATTAACATGCATATAGCATTCTACATATAGCTTTTGACCGATGCTCAAACTTTATGCTTTTAATACATATAAATTTCTATCGACCTAACCCTCAAACCTCCTTTAAATGCAAGTGATAGTTATTAATTAAAATAATTAAGAAAGACCGAAAAAAATGGGAATAAAGACATGGTAAGAAAACAGGTACATACTTCAAATTTCCCCAACAATGTTTTTTACAACAGTTAATAGCCAATACGAAGGTGGCACTTGTTCCTAAGAGTTCGCAAATATTATGTCACTTATTCAATCCCTGTTTGTGGTGGGCCATTTACCGACATTTCTTCTACATGAAGTGACATTTCTTCTAGTCATCCTTATTTGAACGTGGAATCCTGGCAACCATGTCTTTTCGATCAATGCTTTCCCCAATTCTTTGAAGATTCCTTCAAAAAAAGCCCAGGTAATAAGAGATAATTTCGTGTTTCTTCATTGCATAACTGATAACACAGATGAAATACAAGGTAACCTACCAACTGATGGCTAATTACCTCATGCTGTGCGTCTCGATGTTTCTACTAGTGGAAGCCTACTCTTCTCTCACCACTGCACAGGATACCACTTTCATCTTCAACCACTTCAACGCCACAACAACAATAAAATATGGTGCAGCTGCCTCGGTACAATCCAAGGCAATCCGGCTCACAAATCACTCAGAGTGCGTTATTGGCCACTCTTTTTATGACAAGGCCATCCCCATGAAAAGAAACGGCTTGGTGATCTCATTCAACACAACCTTCATGTTCGCCATTGTTCCGCAGCCGCACTTGGATGGTGGTGACGGGATCTGCTTCGTCATGGCGGCCACCACCACTCTCAACGGCGGCATTGCTCAGT
Source organism: Sequoia sempervirens (assembly GCA_007258455.2). NCBI lineage: Eukaryota > Viridiplantae > Streptophyta > Pinopsida > Cupressales > Cupressaceae > Sequoia > Sequoia sempervirens. The sequence goes on from VDFB02041177.1 coordinate 56,193, forward strand.
ACTTAGGCCTCGTCAACACCTCCAGCGACGGGAAAGAGTATAGCCATATTTTTGCTGTGGAGTTCGACAAGGTTAAGAGCACAGCTGCGAATGAAAATGACAACCATGTGGGAATTGATCTCAATAGTGTCAGGTCAGTGGTGGCGCAACCTGCTGGTTACTGGCAAGGGAATATATTGAAGCCCATTAATCTCAAGAGTGGGCATAATATAAGGGCCTGGATCGACTACGACGGGGAGTCGAAGCAGCTGGACATAAGCATTGCAGCAGTTGGAGAGGCAAGGCCGCACAAGGCCTTACTATCGAAGAAAGATTTGGATTTGGAAAGAATTATACAAGACCACATGTACGTTGGGTTTTCCACGTCTACAGGCGACTTTTCCCTTGCACTCACTCCTTCAATGTCTTTCTGTTAAGATTTCTTTGCTTTGAATATACATGGACATTACAATACCAGAACAAAAATGAATTTCTCTGTTTTTTGATAGTTGCATCTGTCTTATGATATAACATTAATTAAAAATGCATTCACAAAAGTAGATGGAATGGTTGTACAATTTAATATATAGATTCTTTCACAAAATTTTGAGAGATCTTGAGTGCATCTACATAGTCCTCTATAGGGTTTGGCTTAAAAAGCATATTTTATGCTTTTACTTAAGTAGTTTGGTGGGTTATCTGAAATTACATTAATAGGTGGGTCTTATTGGAGAAGCTAGTGTAATTTCATATAAGAACCTAAACAAGGTAAAGTCATAAAATATGAAGGTTTGCAATAAAAAGTGGCATTATGTCAATATAATCCATGAGTCTACAAAATTAACATAATATTATAGAAGTGTCACCAAAATACAAAATATAAGAATATTATTATATACAAGTTGTTGCACCAAAGAGAAGAGGGGCCATATCATCTTAAGGAAGGGGGCTAATTGTTGAAGAGGGCTCTCATGAGGAGGTTACAATGCCATTCATTTGTCTTGAGCATTTTGTACAACTAAGGGAACAAGCATCTTTTATTCTAGTAGTGGAGGAATAATCAATCTTATGTCCACATTGTCTTAGTTTAGAGATACCAACCTCAAGAGTCCAAGAGCAATCTTCCCCCGTGTATGTGAGCTCCAACCCCTTTGCTAAGGAGGGAATTAGAAGTGGTTGCAACCATGAGAGTTGCTCTACTACTAAGTGGCAATCCCTAACATTGGTTGATAGGAAAAATTCTACTCGTGGTGAACAGAACACTCCGTTCTAGAGGTGTTGGAATTCTATAGTAATGTTTCTCCTTGACCCTAGATTTTAAAAAATGTGAAGGTGAGCCAATAAAATTTCTCATTAATAGAGAACTACTCAAAGATAACCCCATTCTTAAAAATATAAGAGTTTATAGTCTTCCACTATTGAAAAGGAATAATGGCTTTGAAAAAATTATAAATGTAAACAATAAAATTTACCCACTAAACAATATCCCAAGAAGAGGAAATCTTCATGTACAAGATCCACTGAGATGGAATGACAAAATAATGTAGTACATCTAAGAACAAGTCTGCTTTGGGCCAATATATGTCTAGAATAAAATTTCTTCAATGAATCAAGTTTGCTATATGTAGGAAACCTTGAGTGAAAAATCCCAATATGGAGGATTCTTTCACCTAATTGTATCCCTTATGAAACCAAATATTGAGGAAAGAACACAAAATTAAGTTTGAGCCTAGTCAAGCCAAATCTACTTGAGCTAAAAGAATCAAGTTTGAGGCAAAGAATTTAAACCCCATTGTGATGTAATTTTTTGAGAGCCAAGGAGAATGTATAGAGAACCCCATTGTGATTTAGTTTCTTGAGAGCCAAGGAGAATGTATAGAGAATTCTATACAAGAGCCCTAAAGTGTAGTTCTTACCTAGTTCTTGAAAGGCATGTCATTCTTCTAACACAAATCATTGATATCAATCAATCAATGGTTGAAGGCCTATCTTATCCAGCATGAATACAAAATAAGATAATGAATATGAAGGATCGAAGTTGTAGATCATAATTGATAAGCTTGTATTTCTTCTCTAGTATAGGCTAAAGAGTCTAGTCTTTGGAAGTAATAAGATTACACATAATATGTTAATGTCTTTCCTAAAATTCTTATGAGCCTAAATTCTTGTAGTCTTTTCTAAAGGTAGACTAAAAGTATCAATGATGGGAGACCACCAAACTTAATGGTCGTTAAAGGAAAGAAAAGTCCTAATCCCATCGAGCCAACCCATTTTGAGAAATAATTTGATTGACTCAAAAGCCTTCAAATTGAGGAGATGAAGAGTGCTTAGAAATATAATCTTGTCCAAACATTCTTGATGCATTTGGTGAATGAGTAAAGCTACAATTCTTAAAGATAATTTTTCAATTCTTTAAAACTTAAACATCTCAAGCAATCCATTTGGAACAAAGTGTAATGCTCTATATGTGGGCATAAATAATGCAATTTCTTCTTTTGTCCTTTGAAAATAAGGAAATATCTCAAGCAACTCTAACGAAACCTCAAGTTTTCTTGGTATTGGACTAGATGAATTCATAAAATAACTTGGTGATATTTTCATGTCTCTTTAGAGGGAGACCAAGATGAGGAATAATGCTTGCATTTGTTGTAGCAAGAAATTTAGTGTAAATCTAAAACTTATTGACCAAGAAAAGAGGCTTGGTAATCTATTAAACAATTTTTTTTGCATATTTTGAAGTATATACTACCAAATGGTGGGATGATAATTCTAAAAACCTAATGGAACACAAAGCGATTAAAATATTTACCCTTTGACTATCCATTTCCAAGAATTTTTTTAAAACCAAACTAGCAAAGGAAACATACTCTAACTATAGCTTGGAGTCTTATTCCATTATAGGTCAAAGCCTAAATATTTTTAAAAAAATCAAGACAAGTCATGGCTTCATAGAAGGAATATTTATTTTCAACTACAATAAAAAAGGAATCTTCTACAAAGTGACCATTCAAAAGCTAGCTATTCAAATTAGGGAGATATATTCTCTTGAATAATTCTTTATCTTTTATATATGCAAGGAGATAACTAAAAGCTTCAATAGCCGAAACATAAATGAATGGTTCTAGTAGATAACTTATTTTGATAGATCTTGGAAAATCCTAGACTATCTAAAATTTGTGGCCACTGATGAAGTGCAAAACTAAATCATCAACAAAAAGGATTTAAACTATGGAGAGAAAGAAATGTGAGCATGCCTTGATTATTTGAGAATGGCCAAATTAAAAGGCCGCCCTATATAGTCGTAGACCTTCTCAAAATTCAAGATTAAGGAATCTAATATGCTACTAAGAGGATCAAGCCCATTCATTCCTTACATACAAAAATGATGTTGTCTAGGATATATATGCTCTTAATAAACCCCATCTTCCCTAATCAAACAATTTTAGGGAGAAGAAGACATTGATGAAGCACATAAGATTTAGCTAAGGTTTTATAGGATACATTAGGAAAATATATGCTTTTGACACTAGTAATGAGCTTTGAATCCCTAACCATAAGAATAAAAAAAATATTACATGGTTGATTATATCACCTAAGGATTTATTGTCTAGAGCCTCCTTATAGACTTAAATCAAGTTGAGGCAAGTTCAACAAACTATTGAGTGGATTTTTAAAGTTCACAAGGAAAGCTATCAAAGCACGAGACTTTAAATCATTGGTTATTTGCAAGTCTTCTTTTTTCTTCATTTTTTTCAAAGTTTACTCAACTAATTAAGAAAACTTTAATAGTTAAATCACACTTTGCTTGCCTTATTTTTAAATCCTTGTAAATGAATTTCTATAAAATTTTATAAGAAATTTATGTGTTATCACTTTACAAACATTTAATTGTTGAGAAAAAATAAGAAATAAAAGGGACAAATTAATGATAAAATATCTTAAATATTCCTACTAGTATTTTTTAAGAGGTATAAATCATGCATATTAAATATCAAGCATTGAAAATACTTATGCATGTGAAAAGGTTAGTCACAAGTATCCTTAAGCTACATTAAGACTTGAAGAAAGAAATGGGATGAGGGTTAGTTGAGCATGGATGCACTTCAATCAAAGTCTTCCTTTACAAATTCCTTAGGTGATCAAAAGTACATTAGGGCTATGATAGCTAGATATAATCCCTATTCTAATTTTATTTATTTATATGTCAATTCATGTGCAAGAAAGTCAATCCCATTAGCGTTTTAGACCCCACAACAATTTAAAACCAAACTAGCAAAGGAAACATACTCTAACTATAGCTTGGAGTCTTATTCCATTATAGGTCAACGCCTAAATATTTTTAAAAAAATCAAGACAAGTCATGGCTTCATAGAAGGAATATTTATTTTCAACTACAATAAAAAAGGAATCTTCTACAAAGTGGCCATTCAAAAGCTAGCTATTCAAATTAGGGAGATATATTCTCTTGAATAATTATTTATCTTTTATATGTGCAAGGAAATAGCTGAAAGCTTCAATAGCCAAAACATAAATGAATGGTGCTAGTAGATACTTTATTTTGATAGATCTTGGAAAATCCTAGAATATTTAAAATTTGTGGCCACTGATGAAGTGCAAAGCTAAATCATCAACAAAGAGGATTTAAAATATGGAGAGAAAGAAATGTGAGCATACCTTAATTATTTGAGAATGGCCAAATTAAAAGGCCACCCTATATGGTCATAGACCTTCTCAAAAGTCAAGATTAAGGAATCTAATATGCTACTAAGAGGATCAAGCACATTCATTCCTTACATACAAAAATGATATTGTCTAGGATATATATGCTCTTAATAAACCCCATTTTCCCTAATCAAACAATTTTAGGGAGAAGGAGACAGTGATGAAGCACATAAGATTTAGCTAAAGTTTTATAGGATACATTAGGAAAATTTATGTTTTTGACACTAGTAATGAGCTTTGAATCCCTAACCATAAGAATAAAAATAATATTACATGATTGATTATATCACCTAAGGATTTATTGTCTAGAGCCTCCTTATAGACTTGAGTCAAGTTGAGGCTAGTTCAACAAACTATTGAGTGGATTTTTAGAGTTTACAAGGAAAGTTATCAAAGCACGAGACTTTAAATCATTGGTTATTTGCAAGTAGTCTTTTTTCTTCATTTTTTTTCAAAGTTTACTCAACTAATTAAGAAAAATTTAATAGTTAAATCACACTTTGCTTGCCTTATTTTTAAATCCTTGTAAATGAATTTCTATAAAATTTTATAAGAAATTTATGTGTTATCACTTTACAAACATTTAATTGTTGAGAAAAAATAAGAAATAAAAAGGACATATTAATGATAAAATATCTTAAATATTCCCACTAATATTTTTTAAGAGGTATAAATCATCCATATTATATCAAGCATTGAAAATACTTATGCATGTGAAAAGGTTAGTCACAAGTATCCTTAAGCTACATTAAGACTTGAAGAAAGAAATGGGATGAGGGTTAGTTGAGCATGGATGCACTTCAATCAAAGTCTTCCTTTACAAATTTCTCGGGTGATAAAAAGTATATTAGGGTTATGATAGAAATATAATCCCTATTCTAATTTTACTTATTTATATGTGAATTCATGTTCAAGAAAGTCAATCCCATTAGTGTTTTAGACCCCACAACAATTAACTAGGTATTTAGGGTCAATTAATTCAAAGATGTTAATTTCCTTTATTATAAAAAATAGAAATACAATACAAGGTATTATACATGATGGCTCAGATGTAATTGAAATGTAAGGGTGTTGATTGACTATGATAATTCTTCTAAGCAATTAGACATAAGCATTACAATAGCTAAATAAGTGAGGCCATAGAAATTTCTTTGAGCTCTAGAAAAGGATTGAATTTGAATTATATTATACACTTGACCATTGAACTATTTGATGTTTAAGTCGAGTGGGAATGGAAACTCTATCCTTTGCCTTTATTTTGTGCCACATGTATAATCTCTTCCTAAAGTATCATCAATCAACCTCTTTGGCCTATAGGTTCTCTATCGTTCCTATAGGTGAAGGGTCTAAATGACCCTACACCAATTGAGTACTTTTCCTACATCCACACTATTAGGTATATTTGCTATACCCAAAGAGCTTGCCTTATAGCTATAAAAGTAAAGTGCAATTCTATAATGATTAATTATGGGGATGCTATAGTTTCCCTTAATTTTCACAACACAAATAACATTTTCCTTAAGTCTCAACAATTAACCTCTTTGACCTATAGGCCTTATATGGTCTCTATTATTGAAGGGCCTGAATGAGCCTACATCAATTGAGTACTCCACCTCAATGCACACTCTTAGTCATATTTTTTTATACCCAAAGAGTTTGTTTTATAGTTGTAAAGGTAAAATATAATACTATATTGTTTAATTATGGAGTTAATCTTAAAATGACTTAAAAATGCATGAGGGTTAAATCCCACAAATAATTAAAATTACAAATATTTATTATTTCAATGTAAAAAATGATGGTGTTTAGGGGTTCGCCCCAAAGCTCACATTGATAGCAGAGGACGCTTAAGTCTTGGGTATGCTCCCCAAGGTCTTGGGTTCGATTCTGAGGTTCAGGTTTACCCGGTGTACGTGGGTTGTGGGTTGTTGCGCACATCCCCGGGGGACTAGTCACCCTAGCTCGCCCCTTCTTGGCCACAACTTGGCAATAAGTAAGTCCAAGGTAAGGCAAGGTGGGCATTAGGCTAGCTCGCGGGTATAACCTTGAGTCAAAAAAAAAATGATGGTGTTTAGATACCCAATAAGATTGATAAAATAAATAAATAGAATCATTCCATAGGTCAATAAGGCTACATCCTCATGTAGATGGATTGTCTCTCAATGATTACTCTTTTGAAAAATTAAGAGTTTTTTCAAAGTCATCTTTTAGATTTCATAATTTATCTCCATAGTAGGAAAACAAGTAGATAAATCACAAATTTTCTTTCAACTATTAATAAAATTTAGTTGCAAAAAATCAATGTAATGTAGTGTAGATGAGGAAAACCAAATATATGCATTTCCTCTACTTAAACATAAAATGGTTTAGTAGTCAAACAATCAATAACAATTTTACCCTTCATACATGTATAAAAGAGGTCAAGAGTTTCTATTCAAGTCTTAAAGGACTAGGGATTAATTATTGTATATACTAAAGCCCATCACCTATCACCAAGTTTTCAAGATTTCCTACTTAACAATTCTAATAAAGTCCATGTCAACAATGTTGACAAGACTTGGGATTAAATATTTCTAAATTATCAAAACATGCATCAAATTATTTTGAGGAATTTACTAGTATAACTTAAATTTAAAAGGAATTTAGAATTGAGATAAAATTCCCATAAATATTTAATTAGCTTTACAATCTATATAGTTAATTAATCCATAATAAATATTCAAATGACATTATTCATTGATAGATATACCCCTGGAGAGTGGTCTATAAGGTAAACTCAAAATATTGGAAATATGTTGTAGCCAATTAAAAGCTCCAACCATTTATGGCTAGTCCAAAATTTATCCGATTTAATCTAGTGTATTTATTTGTATTTTGATTACAACTCGCATGGATCACTTTGCAATTAGGTACAATTAATCAATTGTGCCCAAAAGGACCTCACAGTTGCATCTAGACCAAGTTTTACTTTGGGGTAGCCATGAAATCCAAAGGTACATCCATCTAGTTGGTTGGGGCCCAAAATTCTCTACTCCCTCACATAGTCCTAGAATTTTTAATTATCTTTCTAGAAAAGGTAATGAATTTACTATGCATGTGTGGGTAATCATTTTATTAGGTATATGGTGTTTGCTACAACAAAACCATCCAATGTCAAATTACATCCATAGTGATTCTACTCCATGACATTTTCTCATTTAAGGTATTTTGTTAAAACATTTGACATGGTTTGTGTATGTTTGCATATGTAGTATCCATATGTATCTAAGATTTCAACCACACCCTTGAAGAATGTCAATTTCCCAATATAGTGGCCAAGTTTTTCTTTAAAATTTGGAATTATAAGACATTTATTGACAGTTGTAACTAGTATAAGTAGCAAATATGTGTTAGAAAGAAATAAAGAGCAATGACACAATATATATCTTATAGAAAGTAAAATAAATTTGATATTTCTTGTAAGGAAAAAACTCTCCCATGTTTAAGAGGTTTCTGATGTAATTGTTTATAGATTCTAGTATTATTGTTTCACATTCAATAGAGAAAATATTGTGCATAAATTCTATCTTAAAAAAGTTTTACGAATGAAAATTACAAATCCTTTTCAGTTTTCTTGTAATTTTCTGTTTTCAGTTTTCTTGTAATTTTCTGAGAGAACATTGAATTATCTTGCATCAACAGGTGATTTCCCTCTAATTGGGGATCATTACATTTTAGCGTGGAGCTTTGCAACTGGAAACAATAGGGCTCAAAATTTAGATATCTTGCATTTACCTTCATTTTATGTCAAAAAATCCAAGTTCTACACCAATGCAAAGTTCATATCAACCACTATAATATGTTCAATAGCGCTCCTGGGACTCATTTCAGGCACTTTTTACCGGTTCAAAAAAATAAAATACACAGAATTCTATGAGAAATGGGAGCAGCAATATTGGCCACACAGATTTAATTATAAGGTGCTCACCCTCGCTACAAAGGTAAGAATGAATTAAAGAAAAGTTTTATGACATCCACAAAAGATTTCAGCAGCTTAGCTTCCATTTGCCTCAACATAATCCAAACAGGTTATTTGATGTAAAACATGCTTTTACTAAAACTTTTCAAGTATTAATTTGGCAAACTGAACAAGCTATGTGGGCTATTCAAGCCTTCCAGATGATGAAGGAGCCTTCCAGATGATGAAGGCTGGGCTTAGCTTAAATTGACTAATTACATGTCTGTTACACATACGGGCATTTACCTGATTAATGTGCTGATCTCATATTGTGAATCTCATTTTTCTTACTAAAATCCTGCCATAGCTAGGTAATTGCTCTTTAGGTAAATTTACCTCTTGAACCCACATCTTTTAAATCTGTTGGATCATGATATCATTTCATCACTTCATTTTGTGTGAAGATCTGACTTTTGAAACATGCTCAGGTGAGAAAGCTTTTAGTTAGTGATAAGCCTTTCTTGTTTCAAAATTGTAGGCAGTGCAATTTTTCAACATTCGCGACACTTAATTTCTTTAATGTGAAACAGAACCCCGGCCAAGGGATTTACCCGTGTTTTATGCAGGGTTTCAGTGATGACAATATTTTGGGCTGTGGGCGCTCTGGGCAGGTATACAGGGGTACTCTGCGTTCCGGCGAAGAAATCGCCGTGAAATGTATCACAAAAGACTGCACAGAAGGAAAGAAGGCATTCATGGCAGAAATCTTCAGCCTTTGGCGGCTGCAGCACCGCAACCTGGTACCCCTCAGGGACTGGTGCAGAAAAAACGAGCGACTGTTCATCGTCTTCGACTACATGTCCAACGGAAGCCTTGACAGAAATTTGTTCAGTCAGGAATTGAATCTTACATGGGCTCAGAGATACAAAATTCTCACAGATGTAGCAACCGGGCTGCTATACATACACGAGCAGTGGGAAAAAAGAGTGGTGCACAGGGACATTAAGTCCAGCAATATATTATTGTACTGTGATCTGAAAGGCCGAGTGGGGGACTTTGGGCTGGCAAGGTTATATGACCACAGTGGAAAACCCCAAAACTCCTCATGTGGTGGGCACGCTGGGGTACATTGCACCTGAGCTTATACATTCGGGTAAGGCTTCTCCTTCCACAGATGTGTTCAGCTTTGGGACTCTTATGCTGGAGGTTGCCTGCGGAAGGAAACCTGTAGATGCCCAAGGTGTGGTTTTGGTTCAGTGGGTTTGGGATTTGTATGCAAATAATAGATTACTGGATGCGTTTGATCAGAGGCTTGGGGACGATTATGATAAGGGCGAGGCTGAGATTGTGCTTGTACTGGGTCTTGTGTGTTCAAGACCTGATCCACAAGAGAGGCTTAGCATGAAACAAGTGTTGCAGGTACTTTTCGGTGAGGCTGCTTTGCCTGTGAATCTTCTTGTGCCCTCGGCTGTTAAGCACTCTTGCATCGACATTGCAGACTTGAATTCGTTCGCTGCTGCTACTTCTGAGCTCTCTGTACGCTGCAGTTAGGGTTCTTTCCAACTGTTTTGCATTCGTCAACAGCAAATATGTGACATTATGAGATCAATAGTTGAATTTATAATCTACAGGGTAAAAAACATGAATAAATATATTCATGAACAAGTGAAATAAATATTTTTTTTGCCTCATTACTATCCGCTATAAATGTGTTATTTATAAAATTAAATGTTCATTTAATAAAATAAGACACTCATCTAAACAAGTATTGTTATCATAGTGAAAAAAATATTGTTCTTATATGTACAACTATTGGGGTAGCAATGTACGAGCATTGGAGTATTTCATGTTAATAGTTTGTCCTATCACAAATATAAAAGGTGAGCACAATAAATACAATGTATTTTCTCATTAAATGTGAATGATTTTAAAAAAGTTTTAGTGTTCAACTATTGGTCCATTTTTGTTTGATATAAGTTATATTTGAAATAATTATGTATATAATAACAAATAGTTTTTTTGTGTTCAACTATTGGACCATTTGTGTTGAATATAAAAGCTAGAGATAACAAAGATTTATAGTTACCAATAGGTATTTGGTCTATTTAGGTTGCATACAAGTTTTATTTTAAATAAAAATATGATATTCTACAAGCAACAAATGATATTTTTTTGTATAACTATTAGGGGTACCATGATTAAGTTTCGGTCGAATTTTTAAGAAGTCAAATTTTGGACACTTCTCCATAGATGTGTTGATGTGACAAGTTGCATGATGAATCACACCTCCAAACCTTAGTTATAGATAGATAAGAGGCCAATCCACATTTTAAAAAATAAAATAAAACGAAGGTCCTAGGATATTTGAGGCAATCGCTACATGCTCACAAAGTTAGCCTACACAACTATTGGCCCCTCTCCCCAACAACAACAGATCAAATTTAAAACATATCAACATTATTAGTGTAAATATTTTTCTAATCTAACTAGTCTTTGGAAGCTTCTAGTCATAAACATCTTTTGAAGATTACAAATATGTTTTACTATTGAATCTAGCACATCTCTCTAAGTTCCCACTTACAAATCTAGAAACAAAAGAATGATGGGTAAAGGCAAATAGGTCACATTCACCGCAATGCCCATGGAGTGCCCAGATGGGTTGGAGTTTTGATGGATTTATGGTAGTTACCAAATCTATGACAATTTATACATTAGAGGCATCTATAGTTGTTTTCCAATGCCTATGTGTAACAAATGTTTTCAGCTTGCATGCTAAGTTACAATTCAAACTACATTTGAGGTTGTGAACTAGATCTAATTGTCAATGTTATTGATGTAGATTTATGGGATGTTAGTTTTCCTTGGGTATATCAGATATGCCAAACAAATGATTCAGAGAGCAGACCTTGAGGGCAATGATTATGTCAAGCACTCATGGGATCTTCTTACAAACTTTATTGTCATGTTTGACTATATGTTGGTTATATTAGTAAGTTTGACAATACAAAGAAAGGTTGTTTGATTTACTTATTTAGACATGTTACTTGGCAATATCTCTAGCATGCCTTTTTCCTTTCTATTGATAAGCAAGGACACAAATCATAGAAATGAGGAGAAGGAGGAGGGCTTGAATCACATGCATTATCATTTACCACTAGGTCATGCCTTCTTAGAAAAATTCTAGCATGTAGCGACAACCCAACCCTAGATCCTATGAAAAGAGTAAGTATTACGAGCTTTCTTTTGTGAATTCCTTTTTTTCACCCAAAGAAGATGTAATGCTTTCATTGGGTAACCTTTTATTCAACTATGAGTTTTTTTTCATTAGGGATATAAATATGACACATTTCAACGAGATATGTGGGAAAGGCTTCAAGTGAGATGGAATGTGCACATTCATGTGCAATCCCACGAAAAGCAATATAACCCTTGGAGGCCTTCATTTCTAGCAAGCCCAAGGCAAGCAAATCATACTATTCACACCTCTTTGAAGATCATAGGTGGAATAGGCATCATCCATATTTAAGCCCTTGAAATCCATTACCTACCTAAGGAACTATTATAGAAGAAGCCAAGATACATACATACAACAAATGCAAAAAAGGAGTTTTCTTTTATGGGTGATATGAAAATCCATGGAAACAAGTGCAAACACACTACTGGGCATCACTTTTCTAACACCATGTTTTGTACCAATGATAAGTTGTTTCAATATCTTACCTTGTTTGAAGGTCCTTCTACTTTAGTAGAGATTTTACTTTAGTAAGAAAATCTCAAATGCTCACCAAAAGATCTTTCCATATCCACCTTCAGTTAGAACTCTAGTTCCTTGAGCAATTCTTCTCATTAAAAAGAAAAAAACAAAGGAAAATCTAGTCATTAAGGGAGAGGATCTAGTACCCTCACACCCTAACTTTGTGCATGCCAATCTCCTAAACAATACATCAAATTTTCACAAAAAAATCACCACACCTTCACACATGAGTTAAGAGATTAAAGTTATTCTTTCAGTTTCTAAGTAGTAACAATGATTGTGGGATGAGTCATTATGTTCATGTGGGTCCTTAAGTGGTCATTTAAAAGTGGTGATCAAAACTTGTGTATGGAGGAATCCATTAGCTATGCACTATGTGTACCAATAGAACTTCAACTCATTCTCTAATTAATGCTCACAAATCCACTTCTATATGTCCAAACATAAATGATAATTATTTATGACATGACAAAGTTTTTGTAATAACCTTTATAAAAGTTTATTATGCCAATTTATATAAGACTTTAAGTCAAACTTTAATTCTATTTGAGGTCTAGTTATGTTCATCACTATGCCAATACATATTGTATTGTAAACCTTAAACATAATCAATAAATTATATGATAGTGAAGCTCTTACTTAAGGCTTTATATATTTCATGATGGGGCTTTCCACTTGCAAGGTCTCAACTCATGCATAAGCATTGATGGTAAAAAATTCCCTCATGTGTAGGTGTTGGAAAAATTTAAATGCCATCATCTACACTCCATCATAGGCATTGATAGGTAAAGCCCACTCATGTATATAGCCATGACACCACAAACACTATCATATCTACTCCTGTGTAGTCATTGACAAGGAATGACACCATCATTTTGACAAGAAATGACATGACTCAATCAAGCTTAAGTGACCAAGGGCCTTTATCAATAGTTCAAAATACTATCAAGACTTTTGAGAAGGCAATTTGATTGACAAATAATGATTCTCAACTCAATATACACTTGTATGACTTAAAACATTCAAGTTTTTTTCTTGAATCAATTACGACCAAGAATATTTGATAGTATAATATTTTAAATTTTATCAAGCATAAACAATGCAAATATTTTATAAATAAATTAAAAAAATTCACACAACCTTCAAGGACATGAGGTGAGCAATGGACTTTGACTTGGTGAACTCAAAGTCTAAAATTATCATGGTTAAAATTTGAGGCCAAGAAGATTTAATAATTAACTGCCTTTATCCAATGTCTATCAAAAATAATCTTTTAAAACAAACAAAAATTAAAGAGTTTTTTGAGGCAAACACTCTCTTTGTAACATAGGAAATAGAGGATTGCTAATGTAATATTACAAGTAATCTACATATCTTTTCAATGAATCCTAGGTCATCCACTACATGTTGGTCACAAAGCTAAAGAATGACAAGTATATTGAGATAAAATCTACACTTTTGTTGATGTATGGTTAATTGTTTATAATTTTACAACAATTAAGATAGATAATGTTTTGATAAGTAGGAGATATTTTCCACAGCGTGTCAAATATCTCCTACTTATCAATTAATGAGCTAAAGGGGCTCTATAATGAATGGTTCATAAGGCATAAAACTTGTTGAACTCGGTTTTACAAATGGGGTTGCAAACTAAGTGGGCTTAACCTTGGGGAAAACTTTGTGGTTAAGTGTGCTTGAGATGGAGTAGTACTGGGATGGGTGACCTCCCAGGAAGGCCTAGTGCTCCACCTCTATGAGCATCACCTAGATGCAATGAGTGCTAAGTGGACCATTCACTATCATGAGAGATGGGTTCTTGTGAACCACTACTCATGAAACATGGGTCAATGAGTTTGACTCATAAAACTACATGGTTGAATCTTGATAGCAATATCACAAGATAATATTTTGTGAAATATTAACAAGTAGATATTGGTGTAGCTAGGGAAATTTGGAAGAGAATTTCCTAATGGGGCTCAAATATATATTATAAGTGAACACATATGGGTTGATTATGGAGACAAGAAAGGTTGAGCTTAACTAGCATGCAAATCTATTGTACTTGTGTCAACCATGTGACATAGTGCCAGTGGGTCCCACTAAACTATTCAATGCTTCTATCCTTTAAACACCCAATATTATTTCCCATACACAATCTAATGGAAGTTAATATTCCCTTCACATGGCCAAAATATTGATCAAATCCATCATAATTAAAGTGTTTGCAACCCCCTCTGTCATGATTAACATATTTCCCATCTATACAATCATTGCCACTTTTACCTTTTGTATAGTAAGTATATGCCAAAGTCTAGCTACATCTTCTAAAGGAATGATTCAAGGGTCATCACTATAAGGAATGCCCTCATTCTTAGCCTCCCATAGTAGTTGGGGTCTCTATTATGTTTTGAACATGGAGCTACTCAAGTCATACTTCCCTCCACTTTTGGAATTGGTGCAATCTCAACATCCTACAAACCTATATTTTTCCCATTTCAATCTATGTATAACAAATAAAAATACTAACACCATGATGACTCGGACTTGCTTAGGAACTCATCAATTACTCTCGATAGCCAAGATGAGGTGGTATGCTAATCAATCCAAGTGGCATAACCTACAATAATTCCATCTATAGTTTCCTCAATAGATGTAATATAAATTATTGGTTCTCAAGAAGGGGAAAATTATCATAGCACAACCTAACATACAACTTGTTCCATTCAACAACTTCACCTGTATGCTCATCTCCATTCAATGCACACTACATAGTGCTAGTATAACTTTGTGCACCACCATTCCACACATGGTCCTTATGCAACACCAACTTCAAACATAGTTTTCATACACTTACAAAACACTACTCATCTACATAACATGATCCAACACATGGGCACACATGTTTTCACCTAATTATCAATTAGTTTGGCATCATGAGCATTCAACACATGCCAATCTCTATGTCACATGTTCTTACATTCCAATTGGAATAAAAGTGCCAACTTGCACTATAACTAAAATCATATGAGTTTGACACCTAGCAATATCTTGTACAATGCTACAAATGGAACCACATAAGTTTGACATTTGGCACCATCATGTCCACATGAAAAGCACATCATGTGTGTGACATATGTAAACATATTGTTGAAGGCCTAGTTGACAAAAACTTTTATAAATACTTTCATTATACAAGGTACAACTAGAGAAGAATCAACTAACAAATTTATTGCATACATGTGTCATTGTACACATCTTCTTTGATGTAATACATTTTCATTATAATGTTTTTCATGTCTATTGAATGTGTATTTTCATTTTATAGCTTAGGGGTAGAAAATTTTTTAGTCATAAGTAGAATGAACCATAATACCTCATAATGATGATTTAAAGAAGAAAATAAGGAGAGATAGATGGTTGCAAATTAGTCTCACTAAAGGAAAGAGAAACATGATTTGATTGCTACTGCTACACTCTAAATTAATTTCTAGATTGACAATAACAATCCAAATAATATTCCTTGTATAGCCATCCTCTCCCTTCAAATCATTAATGTGAGTCTGTCTTATGCTTATCAATAGTGTCTTCACACTACACATATTGCTACTACTTGTGAGTTTACATGCTTGCAATCTTGACTACTCATTCAGTATCTCACTTATAGAGTGAAGTAAATAATGTGTGGCTTGTGTATGTTAGGTAGTTTGATAATGGTGAAGCACTTTCCACCTATCTCTCACCCAAACCCACTATCACATCACTAATGATAAAACAAGGTTTGGACCCTCTTCCCCCTTCATCCCTGACATCCTTCTCTATCTACAAGAAGAGTAAAACACATCTAAAAAAGCAATTGACTCCTATCTTCAATCTTGGGTTCCAAAACATATGCTTAGATGCATCTCCTTTTATTTTTCTTTAATGAGTATAGAAGATTGTATAGAGGCAAATGCATAAAGTATGTTGCAAGTGTTTACCTTATTCATCATAGGAGATGTGATTATTGTGCATAGAATAGGGATAACAACTTGCAATAATGTCTTGACATGTATGCATGCATCTCTAGAGGTATGCTCAAAGATCTAAGGACCCTCTCAATGGATTTGATCTATATGCTTTAGGTGTTGCAAACTCCCAAGACACTTTGAGAATTTTATTTTCCCCTTTCAAAATCATGTAACCTCAATAATGCTTGAGGGCTTTCAAGAGAGTATGTACTCTTGTGGCTGCCTTTTTTCCTTTTTAAATGATTTCCATTGGTCGTCAATCATCTCAACACTTGATTATATGGATTGGTGCTATGCATTGTATTATAGTATTGTGTAATTTAATTGATCAAAGTGCTTTCATCTATGACATCCTCTTAAGATCTCTAGAGTACCCACAAATATAAGATTGGACTTTAGCTATTTTGTTTTGCAATGATAGTTTGATTAATTGGATTTTAGGGGGCTTTGTATGTATTTGTAATGTTATAACCTCTTTTGTGTTTGAATGGTTTGCCTTTTACCTTTGAGTTTTTATTCCATTTATTAGCCTGTGTTGTGCAACAAATCAAATTAGAAACCTTATTTGATAATATTTTGGTGTCTAATATTATCATTATATCTCCTTTTAGGTTGAAAAGGCAACTATGTTGAGAAAAGCAAGAGATAATGTGTATTACAAGCAAATAATGTTTCATTATTTTGAGAAAGATAATGTTTTCTCAAATAAAATAGTGTACTAATGATACTAGCACCTTGTAGGAATCCAAGATGAACAAATAATATAGTTTTATATTCTTTACATACAAAGACTTCTAATTATACTTCCATAAAGCAAATGAACCAAGTCTAGTTTTGACAGTGCATTTTGTACAACAATTTCCAAGCCTTCAAAATTTTGTATTTATATGAATAACACCTTCAATTAACATAAATACTAAAAATTGATTATAAAATAACTCTAAATTCAAACGCATAATTTATATAATAATCAATCTTAATAATAAAAGTTGTTGCCAATCACTTATTCCTATTTAATAGATTACAAATATAATAATTCCTTATATAATTGCATTCATTTTCATATATAATCAAGCAAATACTTGTATATTTACTGCTCTACAGACATTCTATTACAAAATCCATTATCTAAATACTATTTGAAGTGCATTTAATTACATGTTTTCTGTTTTTTCCAGAAAGCAAATGCAACCATAGAATTTAGCCTGTAGGTAGACTCCAACTGGCCTGTTATATAGTTTGAAGAGTAACAAGTATATTACAAGCATGGAATAAGAAAGGAATTTCTTAAATGTTTTAAGCCTTGAACTTCAAGTTTAAAGGCAATACTATTCTTCTAAGTCTTACTGTAAAGTCTGATGCAGGCCTTAACATTGTACTCGGCCACTCAAATATGTCAAATTCACCATAGCAAGTGGTTGATGTTCTTATTAAAGGCGTTCCCCATTGTTCAAAGATGAGGTTAGAAGCAGATCTACAGGCAAAGCAGCCTCACCGCAAAGAATCTGCAACACTTGTTTCATGCTAAGCCTCTCCTGCGGGTTAGGGTTTGAACACACAAACCCCAATACAAGCACAATCTCAGCCTCGCCCTTATCATAATACCCCCCAAGCCTCTGATCAACAGCATCCAGTAATCTCTTATTTGCATACAACTCCCAAACCCACTCAACCAAAATCACACCTTGGGCATCTACAGGTTTCCTTCCGCAGGCAACCTCCAGCATAAGAGCCCCAAAGCTGAACACATCTGTGGAAGGAGAAGCCTTTCCAGAATGTATAAGCTCAGGTGCAATGTACCCCAGCGTGCCCACCACATGAGTAGTTTGGGGTTTTCCACTGTGGTCATATAACCTTGCCAGCCCAAAGTCCCCCAATCGGCCGTTCTGATCATTGTCCAATAATATATTGCTGGATTTAATGTCTCTGTGTACCACACATTTTTCCCAATGCTCGTGCAAGTAAAGCAGCCCGCCGGCTACATCTGTGAGAATTTTGTATCTCTGAGCCCATGTAAGATTCAATTCTGGACCGAACAAATTACTGTCAAGGCTTCCCTTGGACATGTAGTCGTAGACGATGAAGAGGCGCTTGTTCTTTTTGCACCAGCCCCTGACGGGTACCAGGTTCCGGTGCTGCAGCCGCCCAAGGCTGGAGATTTCTGCAATGAATTCCTTCATTCCTTCTGTGCAGTCTTTGATGATGCATTTCACGGCGACTTTTTCGCCGGAGGACAGAGTGCCCCTGTATACCCGCCCAAAGCCCCCATACCCTAGAAGATTGTCGTCTCTGAAACCCTGCAATAAAACACAGTGCTAAATCCCTTGTTCAGAATTCTGTTTGATATTAAAGAAAATAAGCGTTCGTGTAAAAAAATTGCGATGACCAAAAATTGTGAGACATGTCAGCCTTATCATCACTGAAAAAGTATTTTTCGAAAATGGTAGATCTTCCAACAATAATAAAGTGAATTGAGATGATATCATGACCCAATGAACTACAAAAATGCAGGCTGGAAGAGGTAGATTTGCCTAAGGAGCCATTACCTAGTTACTGGAAACTTGGGCTGAAAAAACAGAAGCTCTGGCAGGGTTCTGGTGAGAAAAATGATATTTCTGAAAATCAAAAATAAGTTTGGATTGTGTCGAGGTAAATAGAAGTTTTACTGAAATCTTGTGTGAATGTAGTAAGATATTCTTTTATTCATATCTACCTTTGTGGCGAGGTTGAGTTGTCGGTAACCAAATCTATGTGGCCAATGTTGTAGCTCCCATTTCTCGTAGAATTCTATGTAGTCGATCCCTTTTAGCCAGTAAAATGTGCTTAAAATGAGTCCCAAGGTGAGAGCTGCTAAGCATGCTATAGTAATGGTTATGAACTTAGCAGAATGGTAGAACTTGGGGATTTTGACATAAAAGGAAGGGAGATGCAAGATGTCTAGATCTGAAGCCTTGTTGCTGCCAGTTGCAAAACTCCACGCCAAAATGTAATGGTCCTCAATTACAGGGGAATTACCTGTTGATGCAAGATAATTTAGTATTTTCCTCGAAAAAAAAATGTAAAGTTTACATTCACAAATCTTTTTCAAGATATAATTTATGCACATTTTTTTCTCCATTGAATGTGAAATAATATTTACAAGAATTTATCAAAAATTACATTAGAAACTTCTTAAACATAGGAGTGTTTTATCTTTTAAGAAATATCAAACTTTTCTAACTCTCTATAAGATACATACTCTGTCATTGCTCTTTTTTCATTCTAATAGACATTTTTTACTTAATAATTAGGCCTATCAATAAAAAGTCGGAGAGTTTTAAAATTTAAACAAACAAAACTTGCAAGGATAATGGGAAACTTTCTAGCATCCTTCAAGGGTGTGGCAAAAGCTTTAGATACATATGGATACTACATGTCAGGTTTTTACAAAATGCATCAATGAGAAAGTGTCATGGAGTACAATTATTGTTGGATATACTTCAATCTTAAATGAATTTATTGTAACAACATCGTAGACCTAAGAAAATGAACACTCACACGTGCACAATCAAATTCATTAATCTTTTATAGAAATAAACTAAAAAATACTAGGACAATGAGAGTGTAGAAAAATTTGGGATCCAAACTACGTGATGGATGCAACTTTGAGTTCCATGGCTAACCAAAAGTAAAGTTTTTCCTAAATGCAATGTGATGTCCTTTTGGAAGCAATGGATTAAATGTACCTAGTTGCAAAGTTATCCATGGTAGTGTTTTGTGTTTCTAATTAAATTAGACAAGTGAATTGTGTTAAACTGGATACATATTGAACTATCCATAGATGGTTGATGATTTTAAGAAACAAATTTTAAGAGAACTTAAACTTTCTAAATCATGTGTTTGGCTACAACCTCAATTAATTTTTTTTCTTCCAACATTTCAAGTTAAACTTATACACCACTATCGAGGGATATATCTATCAATGAAGCGATGTTATTTGACACAGTCATTATGGGGAAATTTGTTATATAGATTGTGACACTAATTTATTATTTATAACAATATGATCTAAACTTCGGACAATTCTAAATTCCTTTCAAATTTAGGATATTAATAACAATTTTATACAAGTTTTTGATAATTTAAAAATATTTAATCTTAATTTATTGTGATTGAATTTATTAGGATCATTAAGCTAGGAAAGCTTAAAATCTTGGCCATAAGTTATAGTATATACAATAAAAATCCTTGATTTGTAGGGTTTTCACTAGAAACAATTTACCATTTTTATGCAGATGAAACATAAATTAGTGTTGATTTTTTATTATTAAACAATTTAATTTTTAAATAGAGCAGAACAAATACCTAATTTTAAAAAGTTAGTAAATGACTCCATTAGAATCTTTTTTACATTCTCATTCAAAAAACTTAATAAATGAAAAATATTTTTCAAACACACTTTTTGAAGTGAAGACTCAAAAATATCAAACCTTAAGAAAACAAAATTTAACCATAAATAATCGTCATAAAAAATACTCTTAATTCTAACTCTTATATTCTTATTTTATTGAATAACACTAAAAGATTACAAAACAAAAATGACTAATCATTACAAAACAAAAAGCATAAAGCTATTACTCCTAAATAAAGGGGTGTTATGTCAACCAAAATGTTATGGATGTTCACTTTTACTTGTTTGTATAGAGAACAAGGAGATTACAAAAAGCACCAGCTAAGGTGTCTATAGTCTTTTAAACATATATGTCTAATTTGTTGTGAGTTGTATTATTTGTTTGTTGTGATGTTACCTTGGTTGGACATCTTGAGTCAAATCTAAGATACACATGGGTAAAGTTTAGACAGAATTAAAAATTTAAAGATACACATGGGTTAAGTTTAGTCAGAACTAAAAATTTAAAGGTTCATTGTCTTAATTATATGTTGTAATCAATTATAAGCTACATAAATTTGACAAGCTAAGCTATAACTAAGAATTTTTTTGTGTGCAAATATTTAAATTGTATTTAAATTTGTTATTATTAAATATTAATTTATATGATATTTATCAAATTTATTTTTATTTTTATTGTAATTAAGAATATCATTTTTTTTTTAAATGACAAATTTATAAACATTACTAAAATTTTGAATATTTTAAATATAAATATGTAATTAGATTTTATTTAAATTAATTTTATATTAATTACACTTAAAAAATAACTGAATTATGAATAATATATATATTTTTAATTTAATGGATTTTACTTATTTTATAATTATTATCAATGTACATGTGAAAACTAATCTTCAATGTAATAGTTATATAAAGAGGTTCTTAACACAATATATAACTTTTAATCTAAAGGAAATATATTTTTAAAATGTATTATTTTTTCCTTACATATCTTGTGCGAGTTGATTGTTAATTTTAAATAAAATAGTATTGTAAGGGTGAAAAATGCATCCTTAGCATTTTTTCATTGATTTTAGACCCTAAATGTTTGGTTTGAATGTAATGAATTAGTGTCAAAATTATGCTTTTTATGTGTAAGAGTTGGCATACAACTTATACCTTACCAAATACTAAGTCCCTATTCCCCAATGCCCCAAAGCTAACTTTCACATCTATTATTTTCTAAACTTGTTCAAAATCACACCTTGAAGTTCCAACTTGTCATTCCCATCGATTCAAGCACAAAATATTCAACTTATGGTGCTAAGGTGTTGTATAAAAGAACAAACCCTAATTTATTTTACACATCCATCAACTAGGACATTTATCCACTCATAAACATATTTGAGCTTCAAATTAATATCTAAGACTAGTTGGGTGTCATAGGCATTTGCATTTTTCTTAAAATGTATTCCAATTTGTTCAAAATTGGTAAAATCAATTCGAGGGTTTGACTAAGAAAATGGAGGGGAGCAAGTTTGTTGCGACTTAATTCTCAATCTATGGGATTTGACTCAAAAAGCTATACTATTTATTTATTTATTCCCTATGTTTGATTTGTTTATTTGTTGACCTAAAATATATAGATCAATTAGGTACACATAGCGCACACACATAGTATTTTAACATAAAATCATGCATTGACAAATCAAACTAGACCAATGACATTATTAGGAAGATTTTAAAAAAGCAATACTCAAAATCAAATTTTTACATTTTAATTATGCAAGGTTTGAAATTCCCTTGTGGTACAAAATCCATTTTATCCACCTCTTTTGTGTTGGTAGGATCCTTGCATAATGGACACACGAGGAATCTTGAACATGAGATTCCAATTACCCATCTCTATGGCAAGTTGTACTTTGGCCACCTAAAACATGTGTGAAGAAATAATTTGATTGAAGTACATATATGTGTGACTAACCCTCATCTCATTTATTTCATTGCCTCAAAGTAGCTCAAAGACACTAGAGACTAACCTTCCCAGACATTGCATAAGTATTTTTAACACTTTAATTACATGGAATAAATCTACCTATTTAAAAATACTAATGATCAAATTTAGTGGCTTTTGTAACCAATATATCTCATGTATTGTCTTTTTTTCTTAATAATTAGGCTTTGTGTAAAGTAACAACAAATAAATTTCTTTATAAATTTTACTAGAAATTTGTTTGCAAGAATAAAAAAAGAATAAAGGGCATTGCTACTTTTTCATTTGATTATTAAAATTTCCTAAGTTAGTTGAGTAGATTTTGAAATTCTTTGAAGCAAAAAGAGGTTTTCAAATGGTCAATGATAAAGCCTCGTGCTTTGATTGTTTTCCTTATCAATTCTAAAATTCCACTTAGCAATATGTCAAGCCAAACCCAAATTGCTTCAAGTCTATATATAGAGGCTCTAGAGAATAACTCCTTAGGCAATATTGTCAACCCAAGTAATATTGGTTTTTTTTTAATGGCTAGGGATCCAAAGATCATTATTAGTGTGACATTAATTTGTTTAATGTCTCATATAAATTTATAACTAAATCTTATATGCTTCATTTACATTTCCTGCTTCCTACAATTGTTAGCTTAGAACGAATAGGGTTCATTAAGAGCAAATATATACTAGATAATATCATTATTTTCTAGGAAGGAATGAATGGACTTGAGCCTCTTGATAGCATATTAAAAAAATTAATCTTGACTTCAAGAAGGATTGTGACCTCATTGAGGGGCCTTTTAATTTGGCCTTATTCTAAACATCAAGGTTTGTTCTTATTTATCTCTCCACAATTCAAATCCTCTTTGTTGATGCTTCAACTTCTCACTTCATTAGCGATCATCAATTTGGAAGCTTTTGGGTTTTTTCACTCCATCAAACAAGTTTGTTTGCTTGCTCCATTCCTTTATTTTGGCTCTTGAAGGTTTTGGTTATTTCAATTTCCACATAAATAAAAGAAAGGCTTTTTCAAGGGAATCTCTCTCCTGAATTTGAGCAGTTATCTTTTGAATAAACACTTTGTAGATGATTCATTTCTCACCCTAGCTGAAAATAACATTTCCTACAAAGCCATGACTTGATTTGATACTTCCTTGAAACTTTTAGGCTCTAACCTATAGTGGAATAAGACTCAATGATATCATTAGAGCATGCTTCCTTTGCTAGTTTCTTTTTAAAAATATCTTGGAAATGAGTCTGTAGACCTAAGGGTAAATGTTTGAGTTTCTTGGCATTCCCTTTTATTTTGAGAATTCTCCTTTCACCCTTTAGCAATATGCACTTCAACAGATGTAAAAAATCTAATTTTTTATTAGATTTTACAAATCCAATTTATTTTGTTGGTAAAGTGCTTGTTACAACTAATGCAATTAGTATTCCTCATGTTGGGCTTCCTCTAAAGAGTCTTATGAAAATTTCACCAAGTTACTATAATTTCATCTAAGCTAATGTTAAGAAAACATGAGATCTTTAAAGAATTGCTTGGGATATTTTTTTATTTCAAAGGACAACTTGAGAGGAATTGACATAATTGATGTCTATAGATAGAGCATTGCGCTTTGTGCCAAAGGAATTTTCAAAGAATTTTTCTATTTAAGGTTTAATGGATTTAAAAATTCTCCATAGGCACTTCATCTCTACTCATTTTCTTTACATCAAGAAGGTTTGGAAAGGATTTGGTTTACAACTACTCCTCCTTGAACCTCATCTTGAAGGATTTTGAGTTGGAGTTGGGTTTAGATTGGTCTATCATTTAATGACCATAACATGTAGTGGTCTCCCATCATCAATAGCTCCAATTTGTACCTCTGGACAAGAATCTAGGCTCACAAAGTTCTTAGAAAAGACATTCATATTGTGGGTGATCTTGTCACTTTTAGAGACTAGAATTTTTGGCCTATCTTACATAGAAGAAATACAAGTGTATCAATTATGATTTACACCTTCTATCCTTCATATTCAAGAGTTAAATTTTCATTCATGTAGGATGATATGGGCCTTGAACCATTCATTGCTTGGTGGAAGGATTAGCATTGGAACTATAACATACCTTTTAATAACTACACTCTAAGGCCCTTATAAGAAATTCTTAATTCACTCTCCTTGGCTCTTAAGAAGTTGATCCACCATTGGGGTTTAAATTATTTTCCTTAGACATGGTTCTTTTGGCTCAAGAAGATTTGATAAGCGAAGCTTGAGCTTAATCTTGCATGCTTTATTTGGTGTTTCATTTAGCAACCTCTACCCTTAGGAAAAGATTCCTAAATATTGAGATTACTTGTTCAAGGTTTCTCACTGATAATAAACTTGGGCCATTCAAGCACTTATTTTGGACTTGTATATTGACCCAAAGCACACTTAGACTTATGTTCACATATTTCCTTGCCTTTTCATCTCAATGGGTCTTTTACTTGGAGACTTTCTCTATTTGAGAGTGTCAAACTTATATTACTTACATTTGGAATATCTTCAAAGCCAAGTTATATTTTCAACTTTAAAGACTAGAAACTCTATTTTCTTTAAGAATGGGATTATCTAAAAGCATTTCCCTATAAATGAGAGAGTTTATAGGCTCACCTATGTGTTGTTTCAAATCTAGACTAGAGTAGAAAAAGTTACTTTAAAATTACCTTTGGGACTTACTCAATTACTAAGAGAGTGTTCCTTACAACATGAATAAAACTTTGCCCTACCTTAAAGATTGTGACCTAGTGGTAGAGCAACTCTCATAGTCGAAATCATTTTTTCTCCCTTAACAAAAGGTTTGGGTCACATGCATGTGTGAAGATTGCTCTTGGGCCCTTGTGGTGGATGTCGTGCGGATTGATTATTCCTCCACCACAAAAGTAAGAGATAATTATTTCCTAAGACGACTTTTACTTAAACATCATTGATTTCAGTAATCAATCCGTTAATAGCAATTTTACACTTATCCCTACTTTAAAAAAGTAATAAGTGATGTTTAAGCATATCCCCTTACCTGTACAATATACGACCTTTTTAATTAATATAATATAATAACACGGTTCCAGTTATCCCAAAAAAGAAGATTTCCTCTCTGCTGGGTTTGGTTTGATTTTGTAGTGTAATTAGGAAAGACTGAACTTTTTTTAATTTGCATTCATAATCTTCATAGAAAGACTTGATTAATTAGAAAGGGCAAGGGAAACCTCACCTGTAGACGCTGAAAATCCAACGTACATGTCGTCCTGTAAAATCCCACCCAAATCCAAATCTTTCCTGGTGAGCAGAGCCTTCTGCGGCCTCGCCATTCCGACCTCTGCAATACTTATGTCCAGCTGCTTCGAGTCGCCGTCATAGTCGATCCAG